>MU622370.1:0-54022 GCA_025399235.1 Backusella circina FSU 941 | reverse complement strand
TCACACTATTTGAAAGTGTAAAAAATAAGAACTCCTTTTTATGCTCTTATTATTAAAGAATAAAAATAGCTTTTTTTTACAGGACCCATTGCGGAGAAGCATCTTTCAAAAGGCAATTTTTGTTTTTGTGTTTTAGATGTGTTGACAAAAATAACTAAACCAAAAAGGTTCTTGGAACATTCAATGAAAAAAAAAAAAAAAAAAGAACTGGTTCCTATTCTATTTTTATATATTGAATGTTATGAATATGGTAACAGTTTTATTATTGTCAACATAGTATTGATGCTAGGTATTGAAGAAACTACTGTACCTCTGCTTTCTCTCGCTCTCTTTATGAATCACACACAAGAACAGTCAGTAAAGAAACAGATGCTAATCGAGTTGGGTGAATTGATGATTCGATTTTCTTTTTTTAGTTTTATTA
Organism: Backusella circina FSU 941; assembly: GCA_025399235.1. NCBI lineage: Eukaryota > Fungi > Mucoromycota > Mucoromycetes > Mucorales > Backusellaceae > Backusella > Backusella circina. Next base: position 53,598 of record MU622370.1, on the reverse strand, counting down.
GGTATATATATATTGAACATAACATACCTATTATTAGTTCAATCAGACTTAAAATACAGCATGGTGGTTGAATCGGATCCATTGCCAGGAATATATATATGTGTATGTGTGAGAATATACAGCATACAAACAAGATAATCAGAACACAAGTTCTTGAAATGCTTCACGCTAGCTCAAAGTGTGTATATGGATAACTGATCTCTCTGTTACCATTACATCTGGGGGTTTCTATTTCAATATCAATTTTTATATACATTACAAACAAACACATGTTGTAAATGCACACCACGTTGTATTAGAATCAGCTTTTATATAATATTAGTTTAACTGTGAATCATTTTAATTAGATTTTATGATGATGATGATGATGAGTTATTTCATTAATGGTTTCTCATGATACAATACTATTATTGACCATGACTATTCTGAATTTCAAATTGATTGATTTTTGCTAATAAATATTTTATGCATCATGGAAAACTCAAATGGTCATCATAATATCTGTCTTTCTTTACATATATATATATGTTTTCCTATTTAAAATCGCCTTGATAATTCGCTATAACACAAATAAGAGGTCTAATAGTCGATGTAATTAGATTATAACAATAAAAGCATCGACATGCAATCAAGCGGAGCAAATCAGTGGTATAGTAATAAAAAAAAAGCTAGCAGTTTGCTGAGTTCCTACCCCAGATTACTGCTAAAAAAGAGGAAAAGGGCGATCATATTAACTGCTGGATTTATGTGTGTATATTTTTAGTACATCTAAGCTAACCAATTCATAATAACATGCAATGTGTTTAAAAATAAACTTACACAGTTCTGTGAGCCTTTTGCTAGGTTTTTTTTTTTTCACTTTACCCAACAGGCTCTCATGCGCATAAACCGCCATTACTTATAATTGGACCATGTGTACATTTTTAGATTTTATAAATTTGTACATATATATGCGTGGAATTTGATCGACAGAATGATGGACTACATAAAAATAATAATATTTATAGCCTTTTCCATCATTGATTTAACCCCAAATATCAACATTGAATGGTCTTGATTCTAAAAAAAAATAATACAAAATAAGGATCAATACCATCTCAATTACAAATGGAACTAATAAAGTATATGCAAATGAAGATAAGAAATAAGTTAAATGAAATAAGGAGAGAGTATAAAATGATTATATCTAAAGAAGTAAAGCGCTATGACTTGAACATAGAATAAACGTTTTTTTTGATGCTTTAATGTAATTACATTAAGTTTATATATTTCTTGTAAATCAAATGCTTAATTTGACTTAAGTTTATACATATTTTACCATGGTTTATATAAACATATCAAGCTGTCTCTTTATCTGTTTTATACTTAACTTATCATTAAGTACTCTCTTTATTTTCTTTTTTAATTGTAAACCGATACCGATTCTATTATTATTCAAATTATTCAATATAAACCTTTTTGAAACTGATATAAAATAGACAAAGTGGCTGTTAGTTTTTATATTCTTAAAAAAAAAAAATGAAACCATATCCTAGAAACAAGGTATTTTACTTCATTCATTTTGTCGATCGATGGTAAAGTATTTGGGTATGCATAATCGATCGTTTGTTTACTCTTGGTCTTTAGGAGCCCAAAATGTTACACTTCATTTATTCATATGCTATTTGGTAAAAATAAGTACTTTTTCATGTCTAATAAAGTCTATACCCATCAGTGGTAGCCTTTTTTTGACAAATAACACTTGTTGAATGGTATTCTATTTTAAGCTATAGTAAATGAATTGTATATACACCAACATCTCCTCAACAACTTATGCGTACTATCATGTATGATCACTTGGTGCCCTTGGCTGAAGTTAGACCTGAAAATTACGACAGGATGGCAGAGTTATAGAGAGAGAATGCTTGTTCTGCAGTGGTTGGGGTAGGACGCGTAGAAACTGTAAGGTACTGCAAATGGGAGGATATCAGAGCAAGTTCCTCCTCCCTCTTAGTCGGAAGTGGGATTGCCTTTTTTGAAAATCCTATTCATTCCGTCTCTATCGTCCTATCAAGCTATCGATCTTGATGGAAGAAAAAAACAAAATGATGATGAATTCCGTTATATATTCAATGAGAAATAGTAATAATAAAGATACTATCATAGTGAACTCGTTCAAGTATTCTGATCTTTCCTTTTTGAGGTTCATTTTTCACATTCTACGTTGTTAATTTACTTCTATACTCTCTTTGTAATTAGTATTTCCTGCACGCTGTTTACATTATTTATCAGAAAAAAACACAATGTACTAACAGAAAGACTTTTGCTCTCTCATATCAAATAATCAACCTCTAGAGAGTGTCAGCTCTTACAATCATTTTTGAATATCAATTCAAGATGGTATTCTCAATCAGCTTCCTGTTTACGTTGAACTGGTTTGATCATTATTGGGGTTGAATAAGATGTATTTATACTTGCATCTTGTATAATCAACCAATTGATGGTACGTATTTATACTTCTTTAATAAACAAGTTTGATACCAATGGTTGATTTATTGAGTGTTTGATGATAATAAGGCGATTTTCATTTTTAATTTGCGCAAAAAAAAGTATATCAAAAATGGCGAGTCTCCCCTCCCCCTTGTTTTCACTTTTTTTTTATTTTATTTTTTTATACATATAACCCTTTCCGATGAATTTTCTAACTAGAGTCACCTCGGTATTTACAAAAGTACCACTGTCACGTACTTTGGCAACAAAACCACCTCCAGGAAGAGTCAAGATTGTACTAAAGGATGAAGAGCTCATTGAAACCTTTGTAAAGGGTTCTGGTCCCGGTGGCCAATGCATCAACAAGCGTTCTAGTTGTGTGGATCTTCGTCACATTCCTACGGGTATAAGAGTTCAGGTGAGAGGAAGAGCTTAAAGACATAAACAGAAACTAATAGGGAAAAAAAGTGTCAGCAATCGCGATCATTGGCAGATAATAGAGGAATCGCCCGAAAGTTATTACGTGAAAAACTCGATGAACATATTAATGGCAAGCTTAGTAAAAACGGCCAAAAGGCTATTAAAATTGCAAAACAAAAAGCCAAGCGGGCTAAAAGGGCCAAAGAGAAATACGCCAAAACACCAACTACTGTGGCCAAAGACGAAGTGCCACCACCACCACCTCCTTCTTCATCATCCACCACCGGCAGTGATACATAAGGAGGTTTTCAAAAAAAAAAAAAGTGCTTGATTGACGGAACTTTCCTAATCTGGCTAAACTTTGGGTATGGTGCGTGTATAAACTGTGTATACATGTCAAATCTATGTGTGTGTATTATAAAAACACAACAAAATGGTGACTTACATATAATGAATGTGATTTCATCCATCTACATACTGTGTTCCCCCTTTTATATGTATATAATGATAATCTTGTGTGGGAAATCATCACTTGTTTGGTAATTAAATGAATTATTAGAAAAAAAAAAAAAAAAAAAAGTAAATCTAGCTAGACTTGTATCTCAAGTCTCCTTTACCTTTTGAAAGTGCTTTTTTCAAAAAAAACACCCCCTTTCTATGCTGTAAATTTCGTTGGTTGTATAGTTCTATATAGTTTTTGGGATAACCTGGTAGCTTGTTTATGTCGGGAGAGGGGCTCAAATAGTGGGGGAGAGTAGGAGTATGTGTGCAAGAACTCGTCAGAAAAAAACCTTAATTTCTAATCGACATTTCCGTGTCATTAGAGTATATATTATACTTTATAGCTATACTCGCTTTTGAAAGCAAGACGCTTTTTAGTATAATAGACTATGCATACATGATACTTGCTTGATTTGAGCTCTTACACGCACATGCAGAATATTTTTGGTTTAGGAGCATCTATTCTATTCTATTCTTTATGGAAAGTGCACGGGCAGAGAGCCAATGGTTTAAACACATCTTGTTGCGATACACTATAAAGTATAGTGTAGTATTATACTTGTATTACACATTGTTGTCAATTAAAAAAAAATGGAAACCCCTAAACAAGACCAAGGATATACTAATTACTGTTGCTGTCGTTCCTTATTATTCAATCAATTCATTATCCTAATGAATGTGTAATATCACTGAAAGAAAAAGAAGAAGAAAAAATAAGAACAAAAAAAAAACAAGTATATGTTATATGTTTGTATAGCTGTAAAGTCTGTTACTCTTATGCAGGCAGAGACATACAATGCACCTCTTCTCATTGACAATATGTGCGGGACTTAGTGTGAATCAACTAGTAAGGGTAGTGTAAATTTGCCACCCCTTGTTAATATCTAAATAAGTATAACAAAAGGAGATGTTCAAACGTTTTGGTGCGTGTTTTCACAGTAAAAAATATGTTTATAAATATATATTTATAAATGGGAGGTGGGCAAATTGTCCAAGTAAGGGATAGAAGGAGATGACAAGATGCAGGAGGTGAAAACAAAATAAAAGTCAGCAGTAAATAAAAAAAAAGACATTCAATATCTTTGGCTTTTAAAAGAGACCTTCCTTCTTTCTAAAAAAAAAACGTTTTTTGTTTCTCTTTCTCTCTCTTTCTCTCTCTTTCTTCTACTCTTTAATAAAATGGTATTGTTAAATCCAATTAGAGAAAAGAGAGATTCGTATTTGCGTAATCAAGTCATATCCTCTCCTTCTCCAAAAATGTCTTTTTCGAAAAAGACAAGACGATATGGACAGAAAAATACACCATCATCACAATCATCATCGGCATCATCAAGTCCGACTGCTACTATATCACTTGTACATGAGCCGCTGCATTTCCTTTTACCTAATATATCCATAGAAGAACGAATTGCATCGTATGAGAAGAAGTATCGATCTTGTATGGAGTCACGCACTGAGTTATCATCTTGGATTATGAAAAATAAAGCTAAAGGGTTACCAGCTCCTTTAACTGAAGGTAGAAAAAAAAAAGAGGCGCACCCTTAATACATTAGAACCTATTATTAATTAACTTTTATTTTTTTATTTTTACTTTTTTGGTTTATTTCTTCTCTTTAGACTATCGCCCGCCTACCCGCTCTCGCTTTCCAGATTTTTTACATGGCTCCTTATCAACAAAACCACGAAGAGGTCAATTAAAAAACAACCGATATGAATCGATTCCAACAAAGTCTTCTCTAAGTACCTTTTTGAAAAAAGCAACTCATTATTCCCTGCGTCCTTCCAATAGTTCTTCTACTGCTATTACTACTATTCATGCTTCTTCTACTACTATTAAAACTACCGCCGATCATAATAATACTAGTAATAATAGTAGCAACATATCTTCTCGGCCAAAAAGAAATTCTTATAGCAACACCCCACCCACTAACACCAAACCAAACCCAAATCGCTTCTCTTTTACTGGTTCACTGAACCGTTTTTCATTGACAAAAAATAGTGCAGCGGACATCGAAGAGAAATATTTGGAAAATAATAATGCTGATTATGGTGATAGGTTGCTTAAAAGCAGGAGTACTAGCCGGTCCAAAAAGAGTTTTGAGATTCAAAGCCGAAAAAACGGTCAGCTGGCAGATAAAACCAATACTTCTAAGAGATTATCCACTTCAGTGGCTCTTGAGGCAATAGGAGAAGATACTGATTTACCCAAGAGATCACGCAATCGCTCTTCTACACCTCCTTCAGCTGCTAATAGGACCTCATCCACTGTCTTTGGCCAACAGCAGCATAAAAAATCAAGACCTCAGTCAACCATCATACAATCTTCTCAATCTGTTTTTCTTGAAAGACTCTTATCTCGATCATCTTATCCAGATGTACTAGGTGCTAGAACTAATTGCCAAGCTATACAGCCCAATATATCACCTAAACCAAATCACATGCACCAAGAGAGATTAAGTCCGATCTCCAGTTATTCAACTACTACTGCTACTACCAATACAGCCGATAAAGAAGGCCAAGACATGATGGGGGAGTGGAGCCATAGCGGTAATAATAGACATGGATTTCCTTGGAAATTACATAGTACCAGTAGCACCAACACTAGAAGAAGCGATGCTCCACAGCCACTAGAGCTTAAGAAAAATCGCCTTTCCATGATTATATCTCCTTCTCTATCGATCCGTTTATCACCCCAAAAATCGCATTTCTTAAAGCGCCAAAGCATGATGAGTTAGACTATCTTGAATTTCCATTTTTTTTGTTTTGTTTTGTTGTGTTTATATTATCCCTTTTGTTCAACTACACCTTTTCTTATATCATATTCACATATACATATTTTACCCTTTTATATTTCTAAAAAAAATACATAATTTATTATAGACAATTCAAATCTATACAAATAACATGAAAAATGTATTATATAATAATAATAATAATAAATAATAACAATGGCAATAAATATACAACTATTGTTTTCACTTACACACACACACTTGACTTTAAAGCACCCTGCATTATTAAAAATGTAAGCCCTTGCAGAAATTGGAGTTCCCCCAAAAAGGTTTTCTCCTTTTATATAAATTTATACATATTTAAAATTCAAATAGTGTGGGATGTAGCCACAGAAAAAGTTGGCTCATACTCCCCCATTTTCTTTTCCCTTAACAAAAACTATAGGTTCCCACTGTGATGCTTTTTAGTATTTCTGCAATTAATTAATTTTTTCTCTAAGTAAACTAAAGGTAGATAGTGATATCATTATGTTTTTATGTGGTTTTATCATTATAAGAACCATTGTAAATATATATTTTTTAAAAAAAGGATAATGACTGTTAATCTACGTCCTATGATGTTAATCCGTAAAACTGGTTGGCGTTTGTTTTTTATCTAATGACAAAAATCAAGTGAGTATATACATGTGCATTTTTTGACATTCTGTATTGCTTATTATAGTGAAGATAGGAATGATTTTTTGCGTGTGTTCTGATGTTTACATTGATGACTCTATATATTCTTTTAAATCTTTTTGTATACAAGAGAGTATGATTTTCTCTTTTCGATGACTTCATTACACCTATTTTATAGCTGTCTCCTATTTTGTTTTTATTTTATATTATATTTAAGGTTGTGATCAACCTATGTACCATGCTTAATGACAAAAGTATGCATTTTATATCAATAACATCAAGAAAAAATCTTATTATTGTATTTATCTTTTCATCTTTATCAAAATAAAATAGAAAGAGATAGTAGGTTAATAAACAGTAAGAAGAAATCCATTTCCCGATTTTAAGAAATGGAATCTGTAAATTCCCCATTCTTCCAATTATAAAAAAATGTATAAAGCAAACCACCTACTTATTGAACCCTTCTTTTTTATGATTTTTCTACTTTTAGAAAACTCTTTGATTTTTATTCAAGAAAAAAAGAAAAATACATGCATCTCTCTCTGTGTGTTTCATCATCAGTTGGTTCATGCAATTATGTGTAAAAAAGTTGGAATTGACTAATGTAGGCTGATATCCACCAAGGTGATTTTTTTTTAGTGAAACCTTTTTTATACATATTCATGATGAATCCGTTTTTTTTTACTGCTATCACCCACGTGATAAATGATAACAGGATGAGTTGATACATATTTGCGCACCTTACGTCGACTTTGATCATAGTTTCTTTTTTAACCTCTTATCTCTCTTTCTCTTTTTTTTTTCTCCCCATTTCTTTTTCTTTCTTTTTTCGTGCACAAATACATCGACCGATAAAAAAAAAAATGGGTAACTATTGCGATAGAGACATGATGTATTTAGTTTTAACCTTGAGAAATATAAAAAACATGCATAAAGCTTCGCCTCCTTTAAAACGAACAAGAACTTCCGATTCTAAAAATCAAATCGAAGTGACAGTACAGAAACCAGATTTCTCGGCATACAGTTTTAAAGTAAACGATGTAAGTGTTGTTCTTTTATATCGTTTAGAGCAAGTAAAGTCATCCATTAAAACGAATATCCATATATACTTTTTTTTTTAGCCACCCACTGATCGCCCTGTAAGAATATATTGCGATGGTATTTTCGACCTGTTTCATTTTGGTCATGCAAAAGCACTGGAACAAGCCAAAAAAGTCTTTCCAAACGTCCACTTACTAGTAGGAGGTAAATATTCCCCTTTCAATAAAAAGAAAAAATAGATCCTTTTTTTTTAAAAGCCAGAAAAAAACAAAACACATTACCCCGCACTTAGTTTGTAATGATCGAGACACCCATATGAGAAAAGGAAAGACCGTGATGACCGATACCGAGCGTTATGAATCGGTCCGTCATTGCAAATGGGTTGATGAGGTCGTGCCTGACGCCCCATGGTATGTAACACAAGACTTTCTCGACAAGCACCAGATCGATTATGTTGCACATGATGCAGAGCCTTACCAATCCACCGAATCGGGCGATGTGTATAGTTTTGTGAAGGAGCAAGGTAAATTCCTACCAACACAGAGAACGGATGGTATCTCCACATCGGATCTTATCACGCGTATTGTGCGTGATTATGATTCTTACTTAAGAAGAAATTTGGAGCGGGGTGTGAGTGCAAAGGATCTGAATATTTCGTTCCTAAAGGTAAAAAAAAATAAAGAGAAATGGGTAAATGGGAAAGTAATGAAATATAACCTTCTGTTTCAGGAAAGAGAACTCAAGACAAAGAAATCAATAGAAGATCTCAAAACTCAAATAAAAACACTGGTTCTTGAGAATTTAGGTGCTTGGGAGGATCAGAGTTATGGTTTTATTAAATCGTTTGCTGGTAGATTTGGAACTGAAACCGAAGTGGCGGTGGTAAATAAGAAAAAAAAATGATGTGATAAAATAGATAGTAGGGTCAATAACATGATATCTATACTATATAGGAGCGATTCTTAACTACTCGTAGATTGCTGGGTGCTGATAGAAGATCACATAGTCCAAGCGTGCCTGAACATTCGGATGATCAAAAAATGGACGAATAATAATTGAGTAGTAGTTGAAGAGAGAGTGTATAACTTTAATAAACCTTTTTATCTAAGGAGCATGAGGTTGGTTATGTTTTTTCTTCCTTTTTTTCCCTTTTTGCTCCTCGTTCGAAATGGGGTATACAGTTGCTTTAGAGTATGATTAATTAAATGAAATCACTACGACACTATTTCTCTCTCAAAAAAAAATAAGAATAGTCAGTGACGTTACTACCAAATTTAAGCCAAGAAAAGGAAATAAAGAACCCAAGGGGGTGCACAGTGTTCTAATAATACGTTTGAGTATATACATGAGTTATCCTGTTGATGGAGATAGAAATTTCGACTTGTGCTAATATAAAAAAAAAGCTACGCACTTAGACATACAATATATTGGACTTTTAATCAACTGTTAAGTGAGAATGTGTGGATTTAAAAAATATAGATGTCGAAACAATACACAAACGTATTGTGGCGGCTATATAAAACTGAATGCGGTTATTTCAGGGCTCTTACCATTAGCTCCATTTTTCAATAGCATTTTAACCTAAACTAAGCCTTCTGCTTCATATGCCTTTGATGTTTATCAAAAGCATCAGATATTAAATATATTATTTACTAGAGCAAGTACAAATAATTATTTTGCCAAAATCCAATATTTTTAATCATCTCCCATTTTAATATTAAAAGATAAAGATGTTACTCTACTACTGATTATAATCAGAAATTCCATTACAGTACTTCCACCGTCAATTGGACACTTTTGTGTCACAACTTGATAGCTAAAATTAGCAGATGTTTTTGGCGGTTTTTTTTTGTCTTATTTAAAAGAAATATGTGTATACAGATTGGATTAAATAATGTATAGGATAAGCCATGATCTTTATTAATTGTACTGACATGTAACTGATTGAAATAGAGCAACAAAATACACAATTCACACTTTTATTCCAGAAGATTCGAATTCACCAACTTGTATCGTACACTATCTTTTTCGTCAACTGAGTCGAGAAAATTGTTTTCTCGTCGCAACTTTCTCAAAATATCCCTTTGGATAGTATACCCATTCTAAAAAAAAAGAAAAAAGGTCACATAAAAACATCAATGGTGTTATGCTTCAAGCTATTTACCTGGAGCGTGGCCAATCCTTCCAAGTGTGCCGTCCTCAATGCCCCTCTGGATAGGACCATCACTTTATATGGCGAGCCCGTTCCAACTGTTGATAGCTTCACCTATCTTGGTGTCCCTTTCCGCTCGAATGGTATCTCTGCCTCTGACATGATCAGTAGAATATGGACCCGACGACTCCATTATTATAACTTCAAAGCTATTCTCACGACCAATGCCATCTGCAAAAAGCTTTTCAGTTGTATTGTTCCAGACTCCAGGTACCATTTGACTGCTGCAGTGAGACAAAACCTTTGATTCGCACCTTATGCGTAATATATAAATAATGTCAGTATATTGTAAACATATTTAATTAACAAGATTCTCACTTACCAACTGAAGACAATTCCTTTATTTATAGCAGAGAAATGCTTGAATATTGGTACAACATATTCAACCCAGAAGGTTCTTTTGTGGACTCGATTAAAATCTTGTCTCATAAATAGTCCCCAGAAATCAGTCATTGTAATGGCAGCGGCAGAAAAGAAGCCCTTCTCTATAAAGCTCCACGTCATCGCTTGCGTCTGAAAACTCCATAAGATCTGAGGAAAAGTATTTTTATCAACATCATCTTCCATCATATGTTTTATGATTCGTAATACATTGGGAAAGTTCTTTAGACTACTCAGAGCCTTTTGGTTTGCATGGTTATTTTTCAAAGCTTCTCGTAGAAAAGTCGGTATACAGAACAATGGCACACTAGAAATAGCAATGAAGCATTGCTTTTGCGCACTTCCATTATGTATTATTGGTAATTTAGGTTGATTTAGAGAATGGTTGATCGTTCTTGCAGGTCCCATAAATTCCTCATCTTCAATATTGGCAGCTTCCTATATATTTCATTAATATTAAGTACATTAAATATCAAGCATCGTTTGTTTATAATTCTACCCTATTTTCCAATTCATTTTGATCAGTATCGCTCAATTTATCATGTCCTGGAACTTCCATTTTTTTCGGGGTAGATTCTTTTACAATATCGAGAGCCCTGTCTGTAATATCAACTGCAGAATCAACAGCCTTAGGATAAAGGGCATTTGACTTCTTATTTAACAGACTATCTTGAGCTCTTCCTTGTTTGGCGACATATAGTCTTTCGAATGTCTCTGAAAAATCAGATTTCATAGAGTATTCACGACATTTGATTGCATATCTAGACAGCTGGTCAGAAACACTTTTTGATTTCCCAATATTTTCCAGACTGCTTCTTATATGATTTAAAGCTTGAAGAGGTGTTGTCTGAAACATATTATCAACATGGATCGAATCAACCGACTTCTTTGGACTTGTCCATGCAGAAACAGGTGTTTTGAGGTATTCCTTTGAAACACTTTTAATACCCAGTTCATTTATATTGATACTTAGCACTAGAAAAAAAGAAGTGCTTTCCAAGATTAGAAAGTAGCCCTTTCCAAGGGGTCGAAATCTTCTCCAAGGTTGGAAAGGTTTCGGCGGGTGAAAGCAAAGTGAGTTTAAAGCGTTTTGGTAGTCCTCCCTTTTTTTTCTACTACCGAGATGAAACGCGAAAAAAAAAAAGCAGTTAATCATGCGTATCCTTTTATCTTCTAAAAATATATCTTTATTGAACGAATGGAATGTCGCCATATTGCTCATTATATCACTCATTTCATTAAATTGTGGTCAATAGCATGTTGACGTCAGATGGTATCAATTCTATATCGTCCAGTTAAATTAGCATTATTTTGGCAGTTATTATACTTTTTATATAGCGAAATGACCTCATTCATATCCATCATGAAAAGTGTGTATAAGTAAAGGAAAAGGAAAGCTAGATAAAGTACACAAAGATACAGGCGTATAAGTAAGTAAGCTATGTGACAAAGAGCAAACTATTTTGTTATATCTGCAAGATTCCATCCATAATAGAAGTCAGTTGATATCTTGATAGTGGATTAGTTCTCATTCGTTTGCTAGTACGAGTATAGCTGTGATTCAGTGGCCAAGATAAGAATATACGAGAAACCAGATTATATGAGTAATGTCATTCTAAATAAAGTAAGGAGTTAAAAAATACATTAACACAATTCAGAGCTTAAACTTTACCATGTTATGTTGCAGTTTCACGGCGAGACTGTAAGCACAGGAAGAGTGAAGTAATAAAAACGAAAAATATAAGTTTTTAAAAGTGAAAATAAGAAGAACATAAATTATAATAGAAAAAAAAACGAAAATAAAAATAAAAAGATCCTTTATTTATATCAATAAAAGTATTCATATTTCGAAAACGGTGATTTAATTGTTTTAGCAAAGCACAAAAGTAGTTGTAAAAAGGGCAACAGCAGAAATATCAATCCATCTTTGATTTATATTTCCTGTGAAACAACTTTATTCTTAAATAATAATTTGAAGATCAATTCTATATACAAAACACAGAACCACCCGCTTTATAAAATCGATATACGAGTGATCATCAATATTAAGTAAGTTTACAACCAATGAGGATATCATTTGAGTTTTTTGATGCGAGTTATTGACTAAATACATAGTCTTATCAAAGAAAAGCTATAAAAAAGCACAAGAGATGTGGAAATTTAAGAGGTCTTCTATTGCATTTCTTTCTTTTTTAAAGTTCTCATCCTTTTTGATTGACATATTTTCAAGAAACAAAAATTCAAGACCAGCGAATGAGTAAGACTAAGATTAATTTCAACATTACTACCAAATATCATATATTTAACAGAAGCATTTCCAATGAGCCTCGTGATATTTAACATATAAAATGAAAGGCTTTAAGTAATTCTTTCCTATCTGGTGTTTTTCCAGCTATTGAATAGTTTTTTTTCTTGCTTCATATTTAGTATCGAGTGATTTATTTTTTATGTCGCTATAAATAAATAAACTAACAAGTGAGTCATTATTTACTTTTGGCAGAATTTCTACTATGTGTTTTTATTCTTTACGATATATTTAATCGAAGGATGGGTCTATTCTCCTTATTTTAAGCGACTCTGCTGTAATTATTTCGATAGTACAATGACTCATTTTATTTACATTCTGTATTAAATAAAAATGGATAGGGTAAAAACAAGATATAGAATCAAAACTAAGTTTAGCAACAATCTATTGCTTCATGTACCAGTTCATCGACTTTTTAATTCTTTTTGGCTGAAAAAAAAACAAAGTAAAAGTTGCTCTATAATATATTACTACGAAAATCTACATGACTAAATGGGATGTCTACCGGTATATTCATTATGTTAAAAGTGTGATTGTTAATATTAGTTGCTGTATTTATGAAAAGAATACTTATCAAAAATAAACGATATAATTAATATTTTTAGAAATGACTACACTTTTCATATTACCTCATTAATTTTGTTTTTTATAATTCTATGTTTAATCTTGTTGTAGAAAACTCCGTGAATTTAAATCCTATTTTTACCATAACAACACCACTTTGTGAAAACAATTGTGTACTGGAAATGTTAATAAGAAAAGTGGTACTTTTGTACATTTTATTTAGTGTTTTTAAATATAGAGGTTCTTGTTTTTTTTTTCTTTATTATTATTGTTAAGCCTATATGAACCTGCTATATGTGAGTTGATTAAAAGTACGATTTCATTATGTTATTTTTTTTTTTTGTTTTCATGACCAAAGATTGATTAAATATCTTTGTTTTGCATTCAGCGTACTTTGAAGCGAAGGTCTCCTAACTCTGCTTTTTTTTTTTTTATTAGATATGAGCCATATTTTCCTCTCTTTTTCGTTTGGTAGATGACTTTGAACGAATTTGTGTGGCAGCAAAAACGAATTTCAGTGAAGCATACAAAACTGCAACTACGCATGATTGTTTAGGTTGGCTTAAACACACTACTTCATGCTGTATTCTTTTATGGTTTCCTCTTAAGTACAATCAACACAATGATTAGTAATTATGCTAAAAAATGAATTGAGCATCAAAAGTTGACATTCATTTAGAGCATCCTGAAATGTAATTGGAAGAGGTGACCCAACAAGGTGGGAATCTATCGACTACTGCGTTTCAAAGCGATGGTGCTGTCATTTTCAAAGTATTTGTCGGGATTAAATGCTACTGTTATTTATGAGATATATATATATATCACTATTGAGTTCATTACTTCTATTAAAAGAAATAATAAAAGCATATTTTTCTTTTATATGTAGATTGTATATTTTAGGATACGTCTTATTTTCTATATTCTTTCTTTTGTTTCGATACTTTTTTTTTTTTTAATTTAGCTATAAACTTTTACTACTACCATACAAGTAATTGTTTGTTTTTTGTGTTTTCACTACGCTAAATAAAAACAAACACAATTGTTGTGGAATTGGCTATGATTACATACCTAATTAAATAAACCAAATTCTACCAATTAGCTTTCAAGATAATCCCCAAATTGTCTTGGATATGACTAAAACAAAAAAAGGGGACCAACTTTATTCTTGAATAAAGCTCCGACATGGGATTGTGGGGGGGGAGAAGGGTTTTAGTTCATGTTCAAGCTGTCAATGCTATTTGCTAAAATAGTCTGTGACAGGTATAGCTGTTTTTTTTTAAAAAAAAATATATATATATAAATATGTTAAGTTTCATGGTAAATGTTAACTTTAATTGACATAAAACCTTTTTCTATAAACCATAATGACAAACCCTGCACTCTTATCTCCTATGAAACTTGGTAACCTCGAGCTTCAGCACCGTGTTGTTCTTGCACCTTTAACACGTTTCAGATCCACTCAAGATGGTATCCCAACTGATCTTATGAAGGAGTACTACGGTCAAAGAGCCACACCAGGTGGTCTTTTAATTAGTGAAGCCACGTTTATATCTGACACTGCAGGATCCTATCCCTACGGTCCAGGTATTTACACCAAGGAACAAATTGAAGGATGGAAAAAGATCACAGACCACGTTCACGAAAAAGGGGGTATTATCTATCTTCAAATTTGGCATGTAGGTCGTGCCGCAGCTGCTCAACACAACAATGGTCAACAATGTGTATCTTCATCAGATATCCATGTCGATGGTGTCAGCTTTTTAGGTCTTCCTCTCGAAAAACCCCGCGCACTTTCTATTCCCGAGATTAAAGATATCATTCAAGACTTTCGCCAAGCGGCTCTGAACGGTATAGAGGCTGGATTTGATGGCATTGAAATCCATTGTGCCAATGACTATCTTCCTGTTCACTTCATTAACTCTGCCCTCAATAACCGTATTGATATGTATGGTGGATCTATCGAAAACCGCTGTCGCTTTCCTCTTGAATTGATAGATGCTGTTGCGGGCGCCATCGGAGCCGAGCGCACCGCCATTCGGCTATCACCATGGCCCGGAGCTTCTGAACCTGAAGATGCTACGCCACTAGAAACATACAACCACCTCATCTCAAAACTAAAAGACAATCACAGACACCTTTCCTATATCCACATGATTGAGCCAAGAACCAACGTTTTCATTGATGAGTATAGTCATTTAAAACACTCACTTGAGCCCTTCCGTAAGACATGGGATGGGCCCTTTCTTTCTACTGGAGGATACACTTACAGCATCAAGACTGCTATTGACATTGCCGAAAAAACGGGAAGTATGATTGGTTTTGGCCGCCTCTTTGTTTCTAACCCTGATCTTGTTGATCGTATTCGTAATGATCTGCCGCTTAATAAGTATGATCGGGCTACCTTTTTTACAAACGATAAAAATGGTTATGTAGACTATCCTTTTTATAAAGAGTAATAGTACATGTAAAAGATGTAATTTATTGTGTAATTATTCACTTGGGTATTTATTAATGTTGTAATATGCTTATTAAAATATATTAAATAATAATAGTAATAAAAAAAAAATGCGTATATATTTTTTCTTTCAGTACTATTGGACTATAACCCCCCCTTTTGTCATTATATGAATTAGCACGCTATTATCGTTACAGATTTTAAGAAAATAGCTTGGAACTTTTTTTTACTGATCTTATGTTCGATTTATCACTTTTTTTTTTTTTTTTTTTTAAATGACTTGGTTTTTCTCCTTCTCTCTCCTCTTAGTTTACTTGCTTTTCTTTTTATTACTTTGCTTAAAATAAACAAATAAGAGTAATCACATAAAAAAGAATAGAAAACAAAAAAAAGTTTTATGTAAATGGAGATTTGAGCAATCTCGATTTCTAACATTATTCGTTAGGTTCTCCCCACGTGTTCCATATGTATTTGTTCGATTTATAACAAGGCGATTATTTTCTAAAAAAAGAAAAAAGCAAGTGTGTCAATTGAAAAAGTAAGCATATAATATAATAAATGATGATTAGAATGTGGGAACAAAAGTAAAATTAAGCTTTGTGTCCCCGAATTCTGGTACAAATAAACTGTTATCATGTCTTGACATCTTATGACCTTTAATCTCATGCTTTCAACACCATTATCTTTTGTTGTTGCTGTTTTTCATAGTAAAGAAAAACAATGGTAATCAAGTATAAAAAAAAAGGAAGAGGATATATGCTTTAATGTACTCAGGATGGCTCTAAAATCTTCTGAAAGAATAAAATTGGCCTCTTGTTTAAACGGCATTATGCGTTCTAATACAGCAGCCCCTGAACATAAAGCACGATACATATTTGGCTGATTTGAAAACAGTAGGTAAACTTGGCGGGATTTATTGTATATATTCACCTCATTTTATGTGAAAACAGACAGGGATTTCAATCAAATCCTCCCGAGTGAATTTAGAACATTAATCACCAACAAAAAAAAAAAGTCTTAAAAAGCGAATAGCTTTGTCTTAAAAAAAAAAAAAAGAATTAATATCTTGGAGTTATTTTCTCTTCTTTACTATGTTTAATACGATGAATACAGTCGTTCTGGTACTCGGAGGTAGGCCCGGTTCAAGATAGCGTTGATAGAGTTTAATTTCTTAATGCAAAAAAAAAAACGTAGACAGAAAAAGGAAACAGAAAATCACACGATACTCAAATTAGGAATGATCACGGTTTCACCAATTTCCAGTGTATATAAAAGTAGCTTTCGTCAAAAACCATCTGTTTACTCTACTTGTTTCGTTTTCTTTCTTTCTATTTCTTTAACTTTTGTATATCCTTTTTTCAGCAGAAAGAAGAAGCCTTTTGCATATAGGAAAAACAACCCATTAATTTCAATAAAGAACCGTTTTAAACATTAAAAGGATGCGTAGCAAATTTGTAAATTATGTCTTATTTCCAGTTACCACAGTTGCATTCGTCGGTACAGTCATTCGTAGTCAAGCTCAACCATCAAAGGCTTATTCACACATCATGAAAACAGATGGACCCAATAGCCATAGTTATAAACAGTGGAGAAAACTGAACGATGGTCTTGGCGTAAACGATGTAGGAAGAAGTTGCGGCGGTGTATAAAGAGTCTAGTATCCCTCAAAAAACAAACACACAACAGAGTCATTCCATATAGCTCTCCACTCATTATTATTTAACTATTATATCTATTCACGTCTCCTTTTTGTAAAACCTTGTCCCCTTGTATGTAAAAATAAAAACAATTACTTTTTTTTTTTTATCTTCCCCATTCATTTTGAAACGATTGTTTGCATTTAACCCACATGACCTTTCCAAAAATGATTTAAGCTTCTGGGTAATTGGTCTGGTTTAATTTGGCATAACCTGTGTGTACAGTAAACACACGGAACGCCTTTTTTTTTTTGACAAAGAAATCAGAACGAAATAAACAGAAATAAACAATTTTTTTTACCCCAAATTATGCATGTTTGTAAAGAGAAGAGAGTACCCCACCCACACTGTCCAAAAAGGTGGGAAAAAAAACTTGAATAAAAAAAAAAGCCTTTGTACTACACGTCCAGTGGGAACAGATTTGGAAAGCATCTTTGTCATAGCTGAACATTTTGATGCTTTATTTACCTTAAACCAGGTGGAAGGTATAAATAATAGATTCTGTTGAGATTGGTATCGCGTTTTCTGATATTTTAAGACATTCTATTTTTTTTGTTTTCTATCTGTGAAAACATGCGACTGAACTCACGAAATACGCCTAGCAGGACGTATATTCACAGTCGTTATTTATTAAAAAAAGGCGAGATATATTTGCCACCATTTTTTTTTTTTTTTTTTAATAATAAAGCGGCATAATAAAAATGATCATAGTATAATAGCTGAAGCTTTATTATAACGTGTTGTTCAATTAACAAGAAATGTTGAGACTAAACGTAGTATTCATGATCAAACCAAAAACCATAACGTAACCAATTCCACCTTAACTTTTGTATAGTACTAGATCGATAGTATAGTTTTTTTTTTTTTTACTATGATGATAATCACTAACGATTGTTGGGCATATATACATACAGTAGTACCATTTTAGTTAGATGGTTTCTGTTGTTTTTTATATATAATACATCAGATGTTAGAACAAGCTAGTGAGTATATATATAAATATAAATGCTTTATTAGATAATATTGGTTTTACCCATGGCTGTTTAGTGGGCAAACATGGCTCAAACACAAGTTCTATTCAATATATTTACATATGTAATTGATGTCAGTGATGGTATTCGATTTCAAATAGAAGGGTTCAGTTTTTTTCACTTTATCATTCGTGCTAATTCTAGTTATATATATTATTTGTTATCTTTATATGTATAACTACATACGTGTTAAGTTTCCTTTATATTTCATTAGAGACATCATAATCCGTTCTTATAAACTTGGTGTTAGAATCAGCGATCCTTTGCTCTTAAAGGGACACCCTATATCATGTGATTAGGTTGATCGATCAGTACGATTGGCGTTATTCAAGAATCTAGACTTGGAAAACTTTTATCCAATATGAATATAGAAAGTTTACATCTTGGTACATACTTTTTCTCAAGTTTGATTTGGGCAAATCATGATTTTTTTTTCGTATTTTTTTTTTTCCACAAATAAGTTTAAGCCACATTTTCCACCGTCCTCATAAGCCACCATTTTCCCTGATTTCCTTTCCCTTCTTGACACCTAGCATTATCACTTAAAGCCCTCCCCCATTATCTCAAACCTCTATTTTATAAATGGCTATATATGTATGTATATATTGACTTTTCAAAAAAAAAGTAGATTCTTTTTTATTGAGGAAAAACAAAAAATAGTTGTAATATCCTAAAGATCAATTTAGGCAATGGTAACCTCAACCTCAACTCCGGGTTCGATGGAGATAGAGGTGATCTGCTTGACAATTTCAGAGGGAGAGTGCAAGTCGATCAAACGCTTGTGGATTCTCATCTCGAACTTATCGAAGGTCTCGGAACCGTTACCACAAGGGGACTTACGGGTGGTGATACGGAGAACCTTGGTGGGGAGACGAACGGGACCCTTAACCTTGAGCTGCTTGTCCTTGGCACGCTGGATAAGATCGCTGGAGACCTTTTCGAGGTTCTTGACGTTGCGAGAGGTCAAAGTGATACGGATACGGTGGATCCTAAAAGAAAAATCACTTGTAAGAAAAAAAGTTTTTTTTTTTCTCCTTAAAAAAAAAAAATAACTTACTTGGCCTCAACCTGTTCTTCCAATCCGGGCTTGACAGCAGACTTATCCTATATTGACAATATATATCCATTTAATACAAAGATTCTATTTCTCTCTTTTCAGTTACTACATACAGCGACAGCAGACATTTTTTTGTAGTTTAAATGAAAAAGAAGGATTAACAAGTTCTGAATTTTCAAAAAAATTTTAACATTTGGTCCATCCCGTGACTGTTTAGTGTAGCGATACTTGAAAAAACTTGAACCTCAGTTCAATAAATTTATCTAATTTTGTCCTCTCCTTCATCTCTCCCTTACGTGAACCTTTTTTTTTTTGTTTCGAAATGACAAACTCTGAGCTTAATGAGCGCATCTTTGTGTCTTCACCTGGAAAGGTCATCTTGTTTGGTGAACACTCTGTTGTTTATCAAAAGGTATGTATATTCAAAAAAAAATGTGTATTTTTTTAATTTGATTTTTGATTGTTCTCTCCCCTCTTAGACAGCAGTTGCAGCCTCGTTAGGTCTCCGCTCTTACCTTTATCTTGAAAAGAGAAAGGATGATACCATTAAACTTATTTTACCTGATGTCGACGTGAATAAAACATGGAGTATGGAAGAATTGAAGTTTAACGAGTATCCCGAGTTGGGTAAGTGTTTTATAATAATAATGCACACGTTTTAACACCTCTTCCTTTAAGATTCATGTCACCCAGATAACATGCCAACCGAACTCTCGAACCAATTGGACAAGCTTATCGATACCCCTAAAGGCACGGGCAAGTATGCAGCTACCTTAGCCTTCTTGTACCTGACAGTCATCATGGCCGCAAAGAATAAATCAAATTGCGGTTACACAATCTGTGTTCGTTCCTGTCTCCCCGTTGGAGCTGGTCTTGGAAGCTCTGCCAGTTATTCCGTGGTGATTGCCACTGCTTTATTAATATTAAACGACATGATTCCTGTTGATTTTAATAGTTCTGACAAGAAGGACGCCTATTTGGAGAAGATAAACAACTTGGCCTTTACTGCTGAACAGGTGATTCATGGTAATCCAAGCGGTGTCGATAATGCAGTGGCTACTTTTGGTGGTGCTAAATCGTTTAAACGCGGTGAAAGTTTTGCTACATTGGAGGGTTTCCAATCCTTACGTTTATTATTAACAAATACAAAGGTGCCTCGTTCAACAAGTGCACTTGTGGCTGGTGTTGGTGAGAAGAAAAAGAAATACCCCGAGGTGATGGATCCTATTTTGGAGTCTATGGATCAGATTGCTATTCGTTGTCGTGATGCTTTTATAAAGTTGCAAAACAAGGATATAACATCAGGTGATTTGATGAATGAATTAGAGGTAAGGTTGACTCTTTAGATAGATAGATATTCGTTTCTCTCTCTCTCTCTCTCTTTTTTTTTTGTGGGGGTCATTAAATACATGCTTTCATAGGATTTGGTTGATATTAATCATTGTCTCCTTCAAACCATTGGTGTCAGTCATCCTAGTTTGGAAAAGGTACGTGGCATTACTGCTGCGTCAGGTTTAAAGACCAAATTGACCGGTGCTGGTGGAGGTGGATGTGCAGTAACATTTATTCGTGATGGTAAGAATGGACAAATAGTAAAAAAAGAATCCCAATATCTTACACGTGCATTGCTTCTTTCAGATGTTTCACAAGACTTACTTGACAAAGTGATGGATGAATTGAGAGGTGAAGGATTTGACTGCTATGAAACATCAGTTGGAGGGGTTGGTGCTGATGCGGTGGTATTGACTGGTGATGAGACTGATAGTTGGCTTCTTGAGTCTGAGCGTGAGGCTTTAGAAAAATACGTAAAGTAGTTACAATGTTACTTTTTATATTTATTTTGCAACATGTTTTTGTTTGAGTTTAGTTTAATAAATAATAATTATAATTTATTCCATATCATGATTTAAGCAGATAGATGGACACAGATCGTAATAATAATCAAAAGCAACTAGCTTGAGTTGTTTAATAGCATGCATTTGTATTCTATGTACAGGTGAGAGTGTTTATCATTTGATTGTACACTTATTTCAATGTTGTATAGTTAATAACGAGGGGCATAAGAACAGATTCTTTGTCTCTTTCACAAAGAGACAGGTCTACTTCAATATCTGCTTCTTTGGTTCGTAACATGGTTTGAAGTGGCCCTATTGTCTAATGAGGTATTAATATCATCTTGTTTCTGTACAAGTGAAAACAAGTAACCTACTTCTTTGAGAACAGCCTGTTTTCCTTCAGGAGACGCACTCTTCTCCATTAACTCTGTATATGTTGTACCATGTAAAAGCTTTGTGACTATCTGTATATTATTGTTTAGTTTACTACCATATAAATATATTTATCAAATCCAATATATATGTACCGCGTTTCTAAATAGAATCCGAAGACGATCATCCTGCTCATTCATAGGATTCTTGAGATAGCCTACCAAGTAGAAACCCTGTTTATTAGTCAATCTCAGCTGTCCCAGTCTCTTAATAGTGCCAGAAACAATGACGGTATCAGGTAAAGAACCCACAGGCTCATCCTTCTCCATTTTTCTCAATATATTATTCAATCTATCCAATGACCAACGCTCGTTTTTATTCTCCTCGATCACCTCATTATTGATATCATCCAAATCCAATATATCATCATTATCACCTTCACCCCACATTATATTATCCAATTGATCTGCCCTTACAGATGTTATTTTCTGGCGTTTCTTTGTCGAGGGTGGTTTTGAGGTGCCTTCACCAGGATCATCACAATCTATTATTACCGGACGCTTGAAATGACGACTACTACTGCTACTACTGCTCTCATTATTATTATTATTATTATTATTATTATTGGACACTGTGGCATTGGTTGGTGGGATAGAGACTGGTAACACTTTCTCCAACATATCGACATCCCAATCATCATCCATATATTCATCCATATAATCATTCATATCATTCTGTCCACTATTATTCCGCAAAGCATCTGCTTCAATGCTATCCAATGCATCAAACATCTCATCATTCATATCCATATCATCATACTCTTCATCCAAGTCAATAGCAGTGGTAGAAGAGCGTGTGTTTACCAGTGTTGATCCATCAAGTGTATTGCTTGGTAGAGTATTTGGTGTTGTATTTCTTGATAATCGTGTATCTGAACCGATGCTGTTGTATAAAAGAATCAATACAATGCCACTCTTTTTTTTTTTTAATATACAAGATAATATACCCTAATCTTGCCTTTAATCGAGTAGTTAATTCTTCAATCATATTATTATTATAAGCTGCTGGTGTTTCTCCTCCTAATACAGTGACGCTCCTTCTATCTAGTAACAACATTCCTCTTCTTACTTGACAGTTTTTGATTAAAAGCTAAGTGGTGATATGAATCAATGATAGATGAATCAATACATGGGATGGGTTTTATCCGTACCTTGCAACCAAAAGGAGTAGTTAGACTTAGTTCGGGTATAGTTTCATTTTCCATGGCATGAATGTGTGTTGCTCCATCGCTTAAAATCCAATGCAAAGTACCGCGTTGTATCTCTGTTTGGTCTTCATTAGTCACAACACCTCGTCTGACATGTGTTGTACTTGTCAAGTTTTCAAGAATGGACAATGCAGAGTTGCTTATATCATCAGTATCAACGATCTCTAGGACTACGCCGCGACGAAAGTTACCAGGAGGAAAGGTGTTGAACGGTGCTTTGGAGATCTCGTCGGATATAACAGGCGTTGAGGTCTGTGCCAGCTCCGTATTTAAGACATCGGGCAAGAGTGCTGCGTATTCACTTTCCATATCGTTTGACAACTGTCGCTGTGAACACCAGGTTTCTAAATACTTTTCTGTAATACGGATCCCTTTGCGTTCCTCACATTTTCTGATTAAAATATGAGGCAAATTGTTAATTGACATTAAGAAACGTTTGTGTTTTTTTTTTTCGCACTTGAAAGAAAAAAAAAGAAGTGCAAAAGGAGTAAAAAAGGTTTAAAATTTTCAGAGTCTGAGTTGATTTCAATTCAAGATTTTTAAAAGAGGTTGATTTTACCAAGCTATGTGAAGAACACATTGGTATTAGAGCCATCATAATTCATAAATAATACTGAAACAGATTGAATCAGCAGATATCCTTTATATTCACAATAAAAGGGATAAAGTAAATGTTTATTTTTATAAATATAATTAGTTAAATATGGGAAGTTCAAATCCATGACACTCAACCGAAAAATCATTGAAACGTCCATTGGTTTCGAGGTCATTCATCGCCTTCAAGTCTTCTTCATCCAAAGTAAACGAAAATAAGTCAATGTTGGCTTTCATACGCTCCACATTGACACTCTTGGGGATGACTACAACATTATGCTGGACGGCCCATTTCAATACGATCTGACCTGTAGATATAGCGTGCTTCTTTGCAATCTTTTCAACGGTAGGATGATGAAGAAGGGAGGGTAAATTGACAAGATCACTTGGAATATTGGTAAAGACGGTTGGACCAAAGGAGGCGTAGGCAACTACGTGGATGTCTTGCTTTCTAACCCAGTCAACAAGTCGCTTTTGTTGAAGATAAGGATGGTATTCAACTAGAAGGTATATGTATGTTGGTAAATATGTGAATGAATGGACATTTATGCATTAGAAACTTACTTTCTAGAACGGCAGGTTTGTACTTGGAGTAAGTTAAGAGATCAAGTATGCTTTGTGTATTAAAGTTGGAAATACCAATGTTGCGGACAAGTCCTGCATCAACAAGTTTTTCCATTTCAGCCCAGCATTCATACATAGGTGCTCGTGTTAAAGCGAGTTTACCATCCTTATCTAAGAGGCCAGTCTTGAGTGTATCTTCATAAGACATAAATTCTGTAGCAACAGGGACTAATTTCGAAAAAAAAATAAATGATATGATCAATTTGGTTGGTTCCATCTTTTCCATTTTATCACCATCAATAAAATGATCTATTGTACTTACAATGTACAAGATAAAGATCGAGATAATCAAGACCATAGTTCTTGTAAGTCAAATCAAAGGCATATCTAACGTGCTCTTTTCCATGGAAATGATTCCAGAGTTTTCCAATAACTAAAGTACGGCATGTTAGAACACACAACGAAAGACAATGAATAATCATAATAAAAAAAAAAGCTTACTGAAAAGTTCTTCACGCTTGACAATCCCTTCATCGATTGCTCTATGAACACCTTCACCAACTTGAGCTTCATTGCCATAGAGTAAGGCACCGTCAATGAGTCTATAACCAGTTTTGATTGCATTGTAGACAACCTCAGCGGTATCATCAGGTGATATACGGGCAGTACCAAAACCGGCAAGAGGCATATTATCGCCAGTGCGATTCAAAGTGATAAAAGATGAAGAAACCATGTTAGTTGTTGTTTTTTGAGGATAAAAAGACGAAAGGTATAGATGGATGATTTGGATAGGATTCAGTCAAGCATCTTTATATATGTATTCAAAATTACAAATTCAAATTAATAATCAATCTCTTAATAATCAAGAATGAAAAAGAACAAAACATTGAGATACAGTTATTTGATCTTTGATTCATGCTTCCCTTTAGAATTTCACAGCCTTACTCTAAGCTGATACACTCTAATTGGATCAAAAACAGATCATCCCTCATCATTTTCAACAATTTTCCTTTTTCAAAGACACTTCTTGTTTTATTCAAGCAAATATAACTAAAGAACATTAGGGGTGGGGAAACGCGGATTTAAGTGTAGTTTGACCTCAGCAGATAAAGTTTCCTTGATAGAGTGTCGTTTCCTTTTATGGATTTTATCTGCCAATCACAATGTTTGATCCGAGCAAGGTTGAACTTGTGATAGCATCCTAATGAAAATAAAATAATAACCACTTACAAGTATTGATGTCCACATATTTTATCATCCAAAACACTATTGTAAAAAAATGATAAAAGTACTTTATTGATCTATGCTTAAGCTCATAGATAACGAATGCCAGCTTCTCTATTAAACTAGGCACATAAATCATATGAATGAAAAAGCACTTCCTTATAATGTAAGTATTCGGAGTATTATCAAAAGATATATATAAATAACACATGGCCTGTTCTCCCTTGAAAGATACAATGACAACCAATGACATGTCATCTTTAAAGTGATATCAGATATCGTATACTAAGTTGTTTTTAGCGGAGAGAAGGGATTTGTCAATAAACCGAGAACTTGTATATAACAACTTATTTAAAACAAAACGCTCATATTGCCACGAGTAAATGCTCTTTTGTAAATAAAGGAAGACAAAGCCCTTTTCTCCCTCTTTCTCCTCACTCACGTTGTAAAGCAACTATAGGAGAAATAGGATCTGCAATCCTAGTTTGCGCGCGCGCCTTTTCAACTTTATTATTTTACACATGTTATTTTGAAATATGAATTTGCATTGAGCCCGCTTGTTTTTTTAATAAAGCAGCTTCTTGGTTTGCCTTCATTTTATCTACAAACGCTTGAAGTGCATTCTTTGGTTGTGTGTCTTGTATTGAAGTGCCCTTTTGTGTTGAGTTATCCTGCTGCTTCTTCTTCTTTGCATTTGGATTATGATTGGCTTTATGATGTTTTTGGAGTTGTCTTCGATTGACATATTGCTTTTTGCATTCTGTACAAATGAATTTCCCCTTTTCATTACGTGTTATTATTGATTCTTTGTGACCTAAAGTGCCACTGTCAATGAAGAGGGCTTCATGTTATAGAATGGCTATATTGTACCTTCTGGCGTATACAAGTAAATAGCAGAAGTAGCGTAGTGCACGTCTCTTTGGTGCCTATCGTATTTTTTCTGTTGCTTATATTTCTCGAGACAATGAGGACACTGTAACTTTGCTTTGCCCATTGTTTTTGAATGAGAAGATAGAAGAAAAATAAAAGGAGGCGGAGTTCTTTTGGCATTTTTGCATTTAAAAACCTTCTGTTGGTTGATTTCATCATTGCCATAATAATCATGGAATCCACTTTTCCCGCCTTATTAATAAAGGAGAATGAGATAATTTATGGTACAAGAAATAGAGATATTTTTATTATTTTATTTGCTCAGTTTAATAAACGAGCTCTTTAAGTGTTTAAATGATTGTGACACTCGATCCAATGATCTCTGTTGTGGTGCATAAATAAGAATAGGCTTTACATCTGCCTCGCCCGCAGAGTGACGTCGATTGACTGTATTGACAACTACCATGACTTGTTGGTTAAAACTAACTTTGCGTTTACGTTTTGTGAGTGTAGGAAGAGAGGCTGCTGAAGAAAAGGTGGATAAAAGAGGGAAAGGTCTTTTGGTTTTGTGTTGCTGTTGTTGTTGTTGTTTAGGTACGACCTTTTGACTACGAATAGGTGAGAGTGAAGAGTTTACAGGTGCTTTGCTTTATATAAAGAGAGGGTATTCATGAATAAGTATATAATGTTTCTTTCTCTCTCTTTCTTTTCGATAATAGTAACTTACAAATGAGTACGAGGAACAGAAGGAATGATCTGTTTTGGTGGTTTTAACGTAGGTTTTGATGATAGATTTAATGGTTGATAAAAGTAATGATGAACAGAAGAGGGTGGAATAGTTAAAACAGACATTTTTTTTTTTTTTGTTTAATAATAATAATAATAATAATAGTTGAAAGAAAGTAAAAAGAAGAAAAGAAAGGAAAAAAAAAAAAAAAAGGGTATTAAATATATCGATAATCAGATCACTTCATCTCCTTATAGTTCTTCCCCTTCTTCTCCTCTCTCTGTCTCTCTCCCTTGCTTTTTTTTTTTTCATTTGCATCTTTAATAGGGTTTTTATATATAAATATATTTATATAAATATTTTGTTTATGAAATCGCTAAAAGAACAATCTGAGAGACACTCTCGTCCTCACTTCTCACTGCCAATTCAAATGCCACTCCAGAGTTTGCATTAAAAGTCATTCTACATCTAGCCAATACTTTGCTTCCGTCTAAAAAGGTACCAGCCAACAATAATGAATGGACACTGTTGTTTTTGGGAAGGGAGCTATCTTCTAATGCCTGCATACCCAATAGATCGATGATGGAGGTACAGGCAGCTATATAAAAAGAGAGACATCATTTAATA
Source organism: Backusella circina FSU 941 (assembly GCA_025399235.1). Classification (NCBI taxonomy): domain Eukaryota; kingdom Fungi; phylum Mucoromycota; class Mucoromycetes; order Mucorales; family Backusellaceae; genus Backusella; species Backusella circina. The sequence goes on along the minus strand of MU622370.1, from coordinate 25,978 downwards.
TAAATAGATATAAATAGAAAAAAAAATCTGCTTACCCTTCAAACTGGGTGCTTTATCTTTGTCTAGGGCAAATGTATCAATGACTTCATTTTCTTGCAACTTTTCAAACTCTTCAGCAAAGTTGGACACAAACATGGGACGAATGTAATCATTGGTAGAGACTTCCATATCTTCTACTTGGTATTCATCATCATAACCTTCCTCGTCTGCTTCACCAGTGGTAGGATCACAGTCCTTGACAATGAAGCGAAGGGTATTGGTAAAGCTTACTATATAGAATATAAAAGTTCAGCAAAACAAGTTGTATATCTTCTCCCCCCCCCTTTTTTTTGGAGTCTTACCATTAGCAAGTTCTTCAGGGTCCTCCTGTTCAAATGCAACATAAATGACACCAGGCACACTATATTCAAGAGCAGCAGCAGGCACCTCCGCAACCTGTACAAGACCCTCGATCTCTGGCTGCATCACCATATGAACCTGCTCCAACAATTGATCATTCAATGTGTTTGTACAATTGAATTGGAATACAATATGTCTGGCAAAGGTGTGTTTGATACAGTGAACGACATATTCTGTCTCGCTCTCGGTGAGCTCGATGGGCTTGGGTGAGCTCTTGAAGAGGGCACCATAGGTGCTAAAGTCAGCGACGGATGACAGCTGCTCAGCATAAATGGCCTGCTGATCAAAGCTGGAAACGAAATGGGCGGATGCAGGAGTGGGTGTTTTGGTGGAGGTGGTTACTGGAGATGCGGAGACCAGAGGCATTGACTGGTCTTGTGTGCGACCTTTTTTTGCATATGTTAGCTGTATATATATATATATATATATATATCAAATTAAACCACTTACGACGGCGTTCTTCATCATCCTGTGTCTTGCTGATCACAGGTATGGATTCCAAATTAAACTCCTTGGTGTTCTCTGTAGGAGTATTGACGTATTCAACAAGCTGTCTCTCGAGGGTGGAGAGTGCAAACGTAGCGTCTAGTGATATATAATATTATTTTTAATATCAAGAAAATAATGACCATGTTGGCCATCTCTCTCTCTCCCCCCTTTTTTTCTCCCCATCTCCTCCTACTAAACCTTCATCCACATCCACCTCTCTCTCTCTCTATTGATCACTCCAATGTCTCCTTACCATCATTGATATACTGCTTCGCAAGTTCCTGACTATTCATCAATGCCAAATTCAAAGTGGCACGATCACGCACCTCATCATCCACATCATCCAAACAGCGAGTCAACAGCACACGCACGCTACCCTTGACCTTCTCATCCACACTGTGCACGCCAAACTTGGCCAATGCACTCACGGCAGCTGCACGCACAATCGAGTTTTCGAGAATGACGCGGTTATAGATGTACCTGATAAACTTGGTGGGCGTCGCGGCCTTGGGACCCTCTGAGCCCAGGACGTAGAGAACGCGGACCGAGAGCTTGGCAAATTCACAGTCCTCGATAAACTCACAGAGGTGGGAGAGTGCGGCATCCTTGGATTCTGGGATGTGCTTGACCATGTCAAAGATGGCCTCCACGACGGCCTTCTTGAAACTGTACCCGCCCTCGTCACGGAGGACGTTGCTGAGGAAGGAGAGCATCACAACCTGCTTGGCGGGGAACTTGAGGGTCAGGGCACGAATGGCCTCCACCACAATGACCTTGAACTCATCCGAGATGTCACTCATAAAGCCCGAGATTTGCTTCATGAGACGATCCACCGAGGCCTCATTGCCTGTCTTGAGCAAGGTGGTGATGGCAAAGGTGGCGATACTACGGTTGGGGTCGGTGATCAGATTCTCGATATCGAGGTTACAGGGGGCGACGGCGGCGGGTGTGTTGAGGGAGAGTTTGTTGAGCGTGCGGATGGCCGCGAAGCGGAGCGTGGGTTTGGGTGAGGAGAGGAAGAGTTGGAGCACAGAGATGGCTGGGTGGAGCTCTTTGGCAGTGACGTCCGCCATGTCACAGATGGCACGGGCGGCCTCGAGGTTGACCATGTCACTCTTGTGACGGAGGAAACCTTCCAAGAGTTCATAGATACGACGGGTGGATCTATTAAAAAAAAAAAAAAAAATATCCCCTCATTTTTCAGTAAACATGTCCCTCTCTCGTTATCAATCCCAAAAAAAAAAATACTTACGAAGGGTCATCCTCCATAACCTTGCATGCAAATCGAATCAACATGCACACAGCAGCAGGATTCTTGAGCATGTTACCACTACCGCCACTGCCACCCAAGAAACCACTGCTACTACGCGTACCCGAGAATGTCTGCACCAATTTGGTGATCGCCATACGATCATGCTGACGGATCAAATACAAGAGACCCAATGCATGGTACTGATTGATACTGCTGGTAGAGACGACTGCCTGGCTCTGGTTCTGGTTACCGCCCGTAAAATAACTGGATGCGGCAGAGGCGAAACCACCATTGGATTTGGTGTTGATGGCCTCCTGGACCTCGTTGGACCAGCGCTTGACAATGTCTTTGGCTACGTCACAGAGGTGGTAGGAGGAGACGAGCGCGGCGGAGGAGACGGAGGGGGTTTTGTCAACAATGGCGGCTTTAAGGATACGTTCGATACCTTGGATCATGGAAGGCTATATATATATATATATATGAGTCATACAGTTTCTCTCTGTTTTTTTTTTGTTTTTTTTTTCTGTTTCTCTTACATCAGTGATCAAACATAGGGCACGAATGGCGTTGGCTCTATAGACAGTTTCCTGTTTTGATTGAATGTCTTTAATAAGCGATTGGGTGACCATGATGACATCCTCAGCTGTATCTGATAATTCCTTAATGACCAAATACATCATTTGACGAAGTGAAGTCTATTTATAAAGAGGATGAGGAGAGTTAGTTTTTGTAAATACATATATCTATTTCCTATTTACATCTTTAGACTGGAATAACTTGATGACATTAAAGAACAAGTCAGTTGCCTCCTTTACAGTAAAGGGTTCACCGAGATATAACAAGTAAATAATCTTTGTCAACAAGAGTCTACACTTTCTCGTGTTGATGGGTGAACTGTTGAAGACACGAGCTTCTTGTAAGACATTTGTTTTGTCGACATGATAAAATAGTCCAACATCTCCTGCTGTAAAATAACACGTATATTAACATATATGAAAGTGAGAGAGGGGGGGTTCGCTATATATCTTTACCTGAATCTTCGTCACGTTTACTATAACTCATCTTGTTGTATATTTCTTTTTTGTTTAGATGATGTTAGAGTTAGTAATTGTGACACTTCTTTTCTGTCTCTGTCTCTCTCTATCGAACCTTGTTGACACGGGATGAAGTTTAAAATAAACCAAGAAAAGAAATAGTAAAAGAAAAAAAAAATATGTAGATATGAAAAGAGTGGTTTAAAATTGCTTCAATTCAAATACCGATATACAGCAGGTGTTTTTGAGACTGTTGTGTTCAGAAAAGCAACCTGAAGATGAGTATAAGCGTACTTTGGTTTATGAATACACTAGGTATCTATCTGAAAGACATGCCTGTATAAAAGGTAGTTGATGTATGGGTAGTTTTTTGTTATGATATTGAAAGATGTAATATACAAGCTCTATTTATACTCTCTCTCTCTCTCTCTCTCTCTCTCTCTTGTTCCTCAAGATAGACTCTACATTGTAGAGATAGATCTATCTATCTCTATATATAAATGCTAATAGATACAACATAGAACAGCAGTATCTGATAAACTTCAAAAGTGTGCATTTCCATGGCAGAAGTGACTTTGAATTTTACATTTTTTTATTTAAAAAAACAAACCAGAAACATCCTCTCTCTCTCTCTCTTTCAAAGCATGGATACAGTTACAAAATATATTGAAAAACACCAACAAGGTGTCCAACTCACTCTCACCGCTATTGCCGCCTCAGCACTCACTGCCTCGCTCGTTTTCGGCTACCAAGCCGTCGCCGCAGGGAAAAGCACTATTACCAAACGAGAACTAAAGCGTATCAACAGCGCCCAACCTTTAAGCAACAATGACATTCTCATTGTCAAAGACTCTTCTCATCGGGAAAAGGAAGAGAGGATGGATGAATCGCTCGTCAAGGAACTCCTCTCGCGCAACATTGCCTTCTTTGGGGAGGACAAGGTGGACCAGATCCGACGCTCGACGGTGGTGGTGGTTGGTGTGGGCGCCATTGGGTCATGGACGGCGCTCATGCTGGTCCGTTCGGGAGTGGAGCATGTCCGTCTGGTGGATCCAGGTATTATTAAGACATCCACACTCTCCCGCAACGCCGTGGCCAAGGTGGTGGATATTGGAAAATCCAAGGTGGCGACCATGGAAAAGTATCTGGCAGGGATTGCGCCCAATGCCACCGTGGAGACGGTAGCAGAGAGACTCGGTGACGAGAATCAAGGCGAGATACTCTCGGGTGGTGACTTTGTGGTGGATACACTGTCAAATGTGAGGGATAAGGTACTGTTGGCGAGGTACTGTAAGGAGAATGGGATCAGGTTGGTGAGTGCGATGAGTGCAGGTGTCAAGGGTGATCCCACACAGATTCAATTGACAGATATCAATCAGACCATGGGTAAGAGAAGGGAGGAAAGAGTGATAAAGTTCTATATATACATATTGACATATATATATTCTTTTTGAACTTGTAGAGGATCCATTGGCTCGTATGTATCGACGACAGTTAAAGAAATATGGTATAGATCGTGACCTCCCCGTGGTATCCTCCTTTGAGAAACCCGTACATCATGGAAAGGTATCTGATTTTAGAACCCGTTCCCTCCCTGTTTTGGGACCCGTGGCGTGTCTGTTTGGGCTTTCATTGACAACATATATTATTGTGCAATTGGGTGATTTTAATGCATACACATTACCTAGTCGTAAAATGCGTGATGGCGTGTTTACACGTATGCAAAAGGAATTGGCAGCTAAAGAGGCTTATCTCTATAACAACACGTAAAGTATACTTTTAAATGTCATTTCCTTTTTCTATAGAACTCATTTTTTTTTTCTTCTGTTAGTACTGATGTATTGGATGAGAGAGCAATTGGTTATATATTTGATGAACTCTGGAAGGGAAAGAGTGTTTTATCAAAGACACAGGATAGATTATTAGTGTTGAGTAGATGGGATAGATCAAAGCCTTGTAGTTATACAAATACCATTTGCTTGACAAAGGAAGAGGCAAAGGTGCATGATGCTCTTCCAGAGGATACTAACCTTGCTGAACATTATGGTCAAGGTAAAATGTTTATTGTTACATATAACGGATGCTTTGATGTATATATTGACTATTGTTTCTTTTCTTTTCTTTAGTTGCTGAATACATAGAGAAACAGTTTGCATTAGAGGAAACTCTTCAAAATTTATGGAATTCCAGTTTACAATGATTTTGTTGAATTGATAATAAACTGAAGAGTATAGAGAGAGAGAAAAAAGATGTGTATTTATATTGATCTTTATATTATATATATATAAGACAAAAAAAAAAAAAAAAACGAGGATAGAGGTGATTATGAGAGAGAGCGAGTGTGTGTGTGATTGATTGTGAGAGACAAAAAATGACTTAAATTGGTATTTTTTCAACTTCGGCCCTTGCTTCCTGCCAAGATTCCAAATTCTATAAGAGAGCGAGAGATACTGTTATTTACGATCCCAATGCATATATAGAGAGAGACTTTTATTTACCTTTTGACAGTAACGAATATGGATCTTTGCATAAGCAATCAGCATATCACGCATATCCTGAATCTTCTCTGTCTGGAATCGATCCAGATCTGTCTGAAGTTCAGTAGAGATGGTACCCAAATCATTCTTTGTAATATCCAACGCCTCCTGAAGCACACCCATTGCATCCTTTGACATGCCAATCTGATTACGACGTGTTGCTTCAGGATTGACATCAATGATATTCTGTAATGTATGTCCCACTGCACTTATCACTCTCATGGGTGTACCAGTCCATGAGTTATTATTGACAGGGCGTGCTGTTGTTGTTGTTGTTGCTGTATGATAGGGATTCTCTTCCTGCTCTACTTGTTCGTCTTGTTCATTCAATTCATCGACATTAATAGCATTACTTCCAATGGTTCTTTCGCGTGTGATGGCCTCCTCCAATCTTCTTGCCTCATTCTCCATTCTCAACAGACTCTCCAAGTTTTCTTTTTTGTTATTTAAAGACGTTTCAATCATCTCCACCTGTGCATGTTTCATATGACGGAACTTGAGTACCTGTTTAATGATCTGTGCAAACTGTGCATGTTCTTGGATGGGTTCTGCAAATTCACCCTCCAAGGATGTGACCATCTGTCCTGTCTCGGTATAGGCCGCATCGACGGCTTGCCCCACCTTTTCAATGGCATTGGCGACTGCCCCCGTTTCGTTTAGACTGAATCCATTATAGACGGCACCCAATTCAGCATAATCATTGGCCAACTCTAAATATAAGGAGTTAAAAATCTACCATTATCCTCCCTTTTATACACATATAGTTATATATACCTCCTAGTCGACGTATGACTTTGCGTTGACTTTTATCCAAATTGTTGCTCATGTAATTGGCTATTCGAAAAGTGAATTTCTCAGATTCTTCAAATCGAGGATCGGGTTGTTTTAATTGATAAGCGGCTGAGGGTGTGGGAATTAAATTACTAGAAAGGGTAGCGTTGTATGTATAGGCCGGTACGTTGGGCTGTTTGCTGAGTACCATTTGTAGTGGGTTCTTTGGTAATGTTGATAATGGAGGTGAATGGAGTACATCAGCCTGGTAGATATATACATGTTATTACATTGTCTAAATATGTACATGTATATTTGTTATTACCCAAACGACCCCACTTTCTAAAAACCTGTGAAATACATGGTCTTGGCTTAATTCGGGATGCTTGGCAACTCTATTCAGGAAAGTCTGCAACATTCTCTTTCTCTTTTCTACCATTGGCAAGTCATCCTTTACTCGTGATTGAAGTGTAGCATAGTCAACTAAAAAAGGAATGCTTAGTATCTATTTATTTGTTTCCATTGTTTTATATTACCTAAAGAGTGCTTCTCGGGTATAGGCGGTACAATCAAAGCGGGATGAAGACTGGTAAGAGCCTTTCTAAACGATTCAAATTCACTATAGCGTCTTCTTGTTTCTGTATCCTTTCTAATAGTGTCAGTGGTATACAACTTGCAACAAAATAAAAAAAAATAAAAAAAAAACTTACTCCGATACGAATGTGATATGCAATATAACTCTTTCCAGCAGGTGAATCAGATTGCTTTTGTGCTCCAGTTATGAAAATGTACGCATCTTCACGATGAATTAGGCGTTCAATACTACAGCCACAGCTTGATTTAGTAAAGGAATTTCGTTGACTCATATATAAAATAAAACAAACTGCCGAGATTAGAAAAAAGAGAAGGTAGAAAAATCGAAAAAGTTCAATAATAAAAAATAAAAAAAGAGGGATGACGTTGCTTTGTCCTAATATGGATTATGACGCTATGAACGGATCGGATCATTAAGTTGTTGTAATGCATTCTCTTAATAGAATGAGTGAGTGAGTGAGTGATGTATTAGAGATAACTCGGTTGATTCTTGTATTTGAATGTAATCATGTTGGTGAATGAATACCATCTTGTCTTGTATCAACACAATAAAAGGGATTCTTTGTGCTATAATTATATTACTATATATGATTTAATAGCTCATTGGGTCTTTTATTTGAATCTAAATCGTTCATGTTTACAAAGTATCTGATATTGATTCAATTCAAATAGATTGAGATAAAACATTCCTTAGAATAGCCAAAATGTGCATTCATCTTATCAGTTTAGAAAGCAAATGTATAAATGCATATTTCTAAGGTCACACATTGCATTACATCCTTGTAGTTATGATGAATTGAATAAAGATAATTTAAAATATGTGAATAGAACTGATCAGCATAATAAGAAATGAATGAAAAAGGAGGTTTTCCTTCTTCTTCATTTAATAAAATACCAACATTTGCCTTAAATACTACAAGACATCATTGATGGTCAGAATTGATGAAATTGAAAAAGATGTACAACAGTACTATCTTGGCTTTTCCACCGTTTCGCTCAAGGTCACTTTCGATCAATGATGATTTTAAAAGTTTCCTTCCATTTTGAATTAAATCAGTTTAAAAATTGGACAAGAAGAAGAAAGTATTCATATAGAGCGACACAACAACGGCGGGTATTACCAAATCTCTTTGGAGGGTATTTGGTACAGTAGAAACACACCGAATTGATCAAAAGTTGCTAATGTTTTTTTTTTAGTAAAATCTGTAATGCTTTAAAAACTAATAATGATAGGGTTATAGGAAACCTATAGATACCTTTATGTATGCTACACTTTAAACTAAAAATTGAATTAGAGTGATTTCGGTCCAATACCAAGTCCACATCTCTTAAATACATCATTATTTATTTATTTACCTTAGATTTTTTCCTAAAAGTGGAAAATCCAAACTCGTATTCCGATAAGATGGAGTGGTTTTATCACTCACTATATATCTGCTTTTATTATAAATAAGAATTCTAAATTGCAATGTTGTCAATCTAATGTTTAGGGCCTTTTTTTAAAAAATATGAATTGATATTACATTAATACACCATTGTCTAAGTATTGATATACATTATCGTTAGTTGATAAAAAAATGAGCACAATTCTTGTATAATCAAATGGGTATACGATTTATTGTAGAATGTGCTTTCATTTTCGATAAAAAAAAAAAGGCAATTACAAGTAATAATAAAAATATTAAGGAGAATATCGATTTGATTCTTCTATCTTACATGAATTCATTGTTTTATTTATTAGAAGAAGGAAGTGTGCATGACTCACTTTTATTTTGTGGGATGAATAAGGGGTGGAAAGCCTGATTTCTTCTTTTTTATTCTCTTTTTACTATCTTCCGCTCAAACATGAACAACAGAAAAGATACCGCTTGACTCCCTGCCAAAGTAGAGCCACGTATTTCAAAATATAGTGAGATACCTGTTGATAGTGTATATTCTATACTTATTAATTTGTCAACAATAAAGCATCACCCTTCACGGTCAATGCTTTTTCTTTGTGACAACATTGAAACCGGATTTATTATTCTTTTAAAAGGTAAACATAATTATGATTATATACCACAACCATGCTTAATAAATAAATATATTACTTTAGTGCTATTTTTCAATGATTGATGGCGTTCTGATATTGGCTTAAGGTCATTCTTTAATATGGTTAACGCATTTATTTTATCAATAATGAATCAAAAGTAGTATAGACAAACACCATCACTCATGTATATTCCATAGCAAAAATCATTCCAGTCAAAAATTGATATGATTAGCCAATACTGTCCTTCATTCAAGATCTATAGCACAAAAAACAAAATTTAACCAGCCGAATTGGTAGGGTGGTAATTATTTTGCGAGATAGTAAAGCAGTAATTGAGAAAAGATGTCAATGGATTGAGAAAAAAAACAGTTGAGTAATCCATTAAATAACCATTGATGAAAGAATGTCTCAACTACTTGAATTTTTTTCTCGATTGTCTGAAAAACACAGCATTTAAATGGTGTAGTATGAAAAATGAAGCCAATTCCCGTTATTTTTTGTGAATTTGATAGGTTACCTTTGAAAGTTGATCTTATACTTAAATAACGATACAAAAAAATGTATATAAATCATATCTACTATATTCACGTCCAAAAATGATCTAGTCAAAAACCCGAAAGTCAGATAGTTTGCGGAAACGTAGTTAGTATATAACAATACGATCTCCCTCCTTAAGCACACCAACTTTAAACAGTTCGGAAGTCAAAGTGAAAATGGCTCCCGTACCGGGAAAATTTTTAGGAATGACTCTTCCCACATTTCTAAGTTGAGAGGGGAAAAAAAAGAAGAAAAGACAAAAAGACAAACTTGTCTCAAGTCTCTCAATCAAAAACCAACTCTAGAAGAATAAATATAACCCCAAAAGTATCACATATTCAATACAATATGAATAACCTTGAAAATAAATGGGAACACGCGGTTAGAAACAATGAAATAAGTGCTATTCCACAGAAAATACCAATTTAGTGAAACTGGACCAAGCAATAAAGTTTTAGTACTCCAAAACCAAATACTCTTTATAACTAAATGATAAACTCCACATTTACTTGTTTTTAAGTACTTGTATTTACTATATACTTGAGGTTGAATATTATCCTTTCAAAATATCATTAAACTATGAATGATACCTTATCATTTTTTTTATCTCCTTATCATCTCTATTGGTTTCAGTAGATTGCTAGATACAGCTTTTTCCTTCTTTAAAACGTATACAAAAGAGACCTGTAATCTTAACATCCATTCGATCTTGACAGTTCATCAATACTTAATTAGTTAAAACTAGGCCAGACGCCTACTACTTGTACGTATAAGCAGTGTCTAAAAGAGAAGAAGTCAAGGCTAGAGAAGTCATAACAGACCATTTACTAAAACAAGGTATTACTAATCCAATCTAAACCATAAATATACAACATGCATCATGATATACATCATATAATAATAAGGAGATTATTTAATTTATCAATGTTTGACAGTGATGAGACTTGTATTTCTTACAAATATAAACAAAAGCATCATCATCATAAATTATTCATAAAGTGTGATGAAACAGTTACCATGGCAAATAACAAAGTGCAAAAATTAGCCTATTTGCAGTTAAATCATTTAAAGAAAGAAAAAAATACAGAATAAAAACAATAAAAAGCTTATTTCTTCAACTTTTTTTTTTAACATTCATATACTTGTTAAAAAAAAATATGCTTTGCTTCATCAATATATAAGAAAACATCTCATCTTTCTTTATAATAAAGATCCTTTCCATCTTCTATCTGCTCTACCCAATCAAATTCGTCTCTAATGCAAGGTAGAGAGACTAATCAAGTTTTCTTGTAATCGAGACATCATATTTAGTATTGTCAACAAGAAATTCTGCATTTATAATATATCACAATGTAAATTAGTTGTACAAAAAGCACATCAAAAGTTAGTTTTAATATTTGAAACATATTTATGCTGGGAAGCAAGAGAGGGAAAATAGATTCGGGGTTATGAACGGAGTGTGTGCAACACTTATATCTTGGTTACCGCATTACATCATAAAGTGATTATTATGAATTACCCTTTTACTCTTTTTATTTATATAGCATAAAAGTTTGAATTGTGTACTACTTGTCAAACTACCGCACTTCTTCTTTAATTTAACTGAATACACTTGAAGAATGAATGAAAAAAAAAAAAGGTTTTTGAGAAAGAAGAGATGAAAACAACAATATAACTGGGTTTCAATAAAACAACGAATATCATGTGAGGTTCAGAGATCGTGGGGAGAGAGAGAGAGACTCAACCATTTATCTAATGCAGTATTTTCATTTTTTTAAGTTCATTTAATTGTTCCTTTACTTTGTATAGAATAATATAATTATAATTAAACACACAAAAACAGAAAAACCCGTATTGCCCTTTTCTTTATTGCAAAAATAGTATGAAGTTTCTTGAAGTTGATTCACTTGATGTCATAAACACGGCATTCCGATGGGAGTCATCAGATTGTATACTAACTGGTCGAGTTGAAGCGTATTCCTGTAAAGTTATATAAAGATATTCTATAAGCTTAGTGCACTGACCCCCTCTTTTTTTTATGTATATATATATATATATTTTACACACACAGGCAAGTCAGCAGGTACAGATAAAAAGCTATTCAAGCAATTAGAGAATAGATACAACGGCGACTTGCTATCACCCGGCTCAGTCTCTCCCGACGATTTACAAGTCATCTCGCCATTTGGAAGATTAACGGAAGCAGCGCCTCGAAAGACCTTCTTTTACCTACTGGCCACTCTAAACGCCGCTTTCCCGGAACATGACTTTGGTGATGTGCGACCCGATCAATTTGTCAAACTACCTTCAATTGATATTGTTGTCAACTCTGTAAATACGACGTTATTTAATCTAGGAAATGATGTGATTGTAAATAGATATAGGTAAGCTGATATAGAAGGAGAGTGAGTATATATGCTAAGTAATGATATAAATAGGCTATGGGATATATTAGATGAGATTGTACAATTAATTGATTGTGATGTGTATACATATATACCGGATATGGACGATAATCCCATGGATGAAGAAGAGGGTTACCTGTAAGTTAGTGTGTGGCAGATACTGAAACAATGAATCATCTGACATCATTCTAGATGGTCAATGAATTACTTTTTCTTTAATCGTAAATTAAAAAGAATGATATTTTTCTCAACAACCAGCGAAAGGTAAATAATATAAACACATGATTATTGTATGTAAATATAAATATGTTTTATAAATAGTATGAATGCGCCATTTGAAGATGAGGAAGAAGTGCCAGGGTGAGTATAGAAGTGATAGAAACAACAACACAACAATTACTAATAGAACTATAATGTATATTAGTTATGATGATGAATTCACTATGGATGGCATTGATAACTAAAATTAATATAATTTATTATAATAAAACATATCTGCGCCATAATGACGAAACTTAATCCCACAAACGTACCTGAATAATAATCTCCTTTTCATATTATAATATACACCCACGCTATTTTTTTTTATTTTTTTATTTTTATTTTTTTATATAAATATATTTGTTGTTATTTGTTCCTTTTACTTTCTCTCTCTTTCCGCCTTTATTTATTTATTTTTTTTACTATTATCAATTATGCAAACTAAACGCACAAGACAATCAAAACCAAAGCTATTCCAGTGTACTGGATTCGGAGACTGTCGCATGGTCTTCACTCGAAGTGAACATTTGGCTCGCCATTCAAGAAAGCACACTGGAGAGGTAAAAGTCAATAGGAATACATTAATAATAACCTTAATCTTATTATTTTCGAATAGAAACCCTTTAAATGCATCGTACCTTCTTGTCCAAAGTCATTTAGTAGATTCGATAATATGATGCAGCATACCCAAACGCATCGTGCAGCGCCACCATCATCATCATCACCAAAAAACTCGAATAAAAAGTCTACCGCAGTTACCCAGACTCGTTCATCAGCCAGAGTACAGAAACCACTAAAGAAAGAGTCCAGGTTAACCATAAAGACAACATCTCATTCACCAGTCTATCCTGGTTTGGTCTCCCCTGTTTCGTTATCCTCTTGTAATGATGAGTCTGATTATGATGATGATATAATTATATCGCCGCCACCACCACCACCGCAGCAACAGCGTCGTCGTCTATCCATTGCTGAATTATGTAACCCTCCTAAAAATGAAGGCATGCCAGATGTCCAGCTAACAAAGGATGAATTTGAAGCATTAGAGGGTTTTGGTCGCTTTCGTCACACTCCCTCTGTCTTTCTCGACTCTTTACGAGATCTAGCCTCAATAGCGAACATTGATTATTGTTAAACTTCCCCTTTTAAGAGCAAATCTATCACTTGTAAATAAGAAAAAAAAAATCATTTGCTCTTTCTCTCCCCCCAAAAAAAATTCTATATATATTTATTCCACCCCCAGAAGCACATGTCTTTTTTTTTTCACTCTCTCTCTTTGTTTATGTATTTAAAAAAAAAGGAAACAAACAAAATGAAAAAAATAAGGGAATTCCTTTTTTTTTTTTTTATGTCAATAAAATAGCCTATTATTTCATGTATTAAAAAATAAAAACTTTAATTGTTAGCAATTGGTACCTTGAACAGCATGATCTTTGTGTGTCATGCGTTTTTTTGTTTTTTTCCTGTGTGAAAAAATATTTTTGGTTCCTGCTTTCTTTTGAACAACGGCGATCTCCTTTTTGTTATAAAAAGCAATAACAAAAAATCATATGAGATGTTATACACGTCATTCAACGACATTTCTTTTAGTTTATGCACTAAATGATATATTACGTAGTATTTTGTTATAGTGAGGAATTTAATTGTAATGAAAAGGTTTTTTTTTTTTAGTCTATCTTTTAAGAAAATGGCTCGAAATAACTTCACATTCGCTCGCTTTGCGGAATGCGAATTTTTTTTTTTTACGCCAAGTTGTACAGGTTGTAAAGAAGATATGTAAACAACCCTTCATGCTTCTAAATTTTTTTAAAAGAAAAGAAAAAAAAAAGAAAAAAAAAAGCGAATGCTGTGGAACTTCACTAGCGCTGGTGTCAATTGCCTTTATAGCATAATTAATACCACTTTCTACTTTCTACCTTTTTATGCAAAAGCTCGATATCTCAACCCTTTTCCGAGTCTGTTCTTTGCTTTTTTATATTTAAAAAAAAAAAAGAATCTATAAAAATGGATACCTCCTTAATATATTAAACTTATATTTAATATGCTCAAGAGACGTAATTCTGTATTAATTGAAATTGTCTTGAATGCACTACCCTAAAATAAGCGTAGTCATTCATGAACTGTCAGATGATGGTACTTCAATCAAGTAGTATTGTACCTGTAGGTTGTTGTTGGAACACACGCCCCAAAACCTTTTTTTTTTTTTTGTTTTGTTTCCAAGAACACGAGGATAATCTAGTGTGTTTTTCCGTCCTTTACTTTTCTTTTTTTTAAAAAAAAAAAAAGAAAGAAAGAAGAAACTGTTTTCCTTTTTCCTCCGCTAAGCACATTAAAAATTTCTCTTATCCACAAAAATCAATAAAACAACAATAGAAAACCTAAAATAAACTTTGCGACAAAAAAAAGGGGGGATTGTAACTTGTATCACTTTTCTTTTTAAAACCTACAAGTTAGAGATCACTGCAAAAAAAAAAAAAAAAAAAAAGTTGACTTGTATAACATGTCTTTGGCGATGAACTAATCCTGTTTCCTTTCTTAGTAGTTTTGAATAAAAGACCATTTTGGTTTTGTTCAAATTACAGGTAGTTGTAGCCTTTTTTTAGACAAAAGCATATAACGTAAAAAAACTATAAGCTATACAGAAAACTTAAGGATATTATTACGCGAGCTACCCTTTTCGCTACAAATTCAATTCAATTTTCAAGACCATATCTCTTAAATACACTACTTCTCAGAGTTTTTCCTAAAAGGGGGAAATCCAGAGTAGTGATTATCGTAAAATGTATATTCCGATAGGACTGTGTGGTTTTATCAATTTTTATAGATACTTGATTTCACCCTTATATGTCTACCTCTGGAATCAAGGATCCTTAGTAAGCGTACACAATGAGAATGGGCATCGAGTTGATGTTTTTGGAGATTTGTTCGACTTGGCTTTTTACAGGAATTGCTGGGTTTAAAACCAAGAGGTGTAAAATAATTGAATGGTTTTTCCTCTCAATGCATGATGGATGTGTTCTCTTTTTCAAGTAGCTAGCATCATATATAAATATATATTAAACCAAACAAATGATAGCAATGAGAGCGTGATATATGTATCTTGACCACGGATTAAATTTTGTTCCTGGTTTCTTTCTTTCCTAATTCTATCATCTTGTACACCTTTTTTTTTTGTAATACACCAACAATCTCTTATCTTTAAGAAAAATTGGCTCTTTAATTCAGAGATATATACCTTTATATGATTACTGAAATAGATGAATAAAAGAGAGGGGGAGGAACCTCACCACAATGACACAAAAAAAAATATAGACAGTGCTATCAGATAACATCTGTCTACAATTGATAGTCCGCAAAAAAAAAGTGTCTGATACCACAATGATATATATGAAAGATCTTATCAGTCGAACCACATTTTGTTTTTCAATATAGATCTTCCTTTTTGTTTAAATCCCAGGCCATCAACACAAAAGTACCCTCATCCTTTTCCACTTCTCTTTCTCCATCTTTTAGATACCATAAATGGTATCCATTGTACTACTGTTCCATAAAAAAACACACAGGGGGAGGGGGGTAGCTTTAAGTTATCTCCAAAGATGACGTTGAGCGAAATCAGAGCTTTCCAAAACGGTTTCATTTTTCTTTTCAAGATCCGCTAAATTAACTCGTATCGTACTGTGACTGGTGATATACCTTTTTTTTGTGCATATTAAAACACGAAGGATGTTGTATCTCTTTTCTTCTTCTTCATCATAAAATAAACATTGTAAGTTATATATATATATACATACAAACTTTTCCGTCGTACTTATATAGCCTATTTTCTAATTTAGATACATAAAAATGGTTCGTAACTTCTTTGTCGGTGGTAACTGGAAAATGAACGGCTCTGTTGCCGAATGCAAGAAGCTCGTTGATATGCTCAATGGTTTCGAAGTCCCTGCCAACACTGGTAAGTTTTTTTTTTTTTAATTTTTTTTTTTTTTGAAAAAAAAGGAAGAGCAAGTTATTTAAGTATATGTATTATATAGAGGTTGTTGTTGCCACTCCTGCTCTTTACGTTGACCGTGTTAACCAAGGTTTGAAGAAGGACATTAAGGCTGCTGCCCAAAACACCTACATCAAGGCCTCCGGTGCTTACACTGGTGAGATCAGGTAAAGCTTTATAGAGAGATAGAGAGTGAGAGAAATCAATAAAATGGTTTTGGCTAAATATTCTCATGTATATAGTCCTCAAATGCTCAAGGATATGGGTGTTGACTGGGTCGTCCTCGGTCACTCTGAACGTCGTGAGTACTTCAAGGAAAGTGACGAGCTCGTCGGTGAGAAGACCGCCTTTGCCCTCGCTGCCGGTGTCTCTGTCATTGCCTGTATCGGTGAAAAGCTCGAAGAGCGTGAGGCCAACATCACCAACGATGTCGTTGCCCGTCAAATGAAGGCTATCGCCGAGAAGGTCCAAGACTGGACCAACGTTGTTGTTGCCTACGAACCCGTCTGGGCTATTGGTACCGGTAAGGTCGCTACCCCCGAACAGGCCCAGGATGTTCATGCTTTCCTCCGTAACTGGATGGCTGAGAATGTCTCTGCTGAGGCTGCCGAGAAAACCCGTATCCTTTATGGTGGTTCCGTTAACGGTGGTAACTGCAAGACCCTTGCTGCCAAGCCCGATATTGATGGTTTCTTGGTAAGTCTTTTGTATTTGTTTATGTTTATGTTTGGTTATTTATTCTTTTTTGTTATAGGTTGGTGGTGCTTCTCTTAAGCCTGAATTCGGCGAGATCATCTTGTCTCGTCAGTAAAAAAATCTTATTTATATAAGATAATATCCCCTTTTTTTAAATCCATCTTTTTATCATATTCATCTTAAAATAAAAAGCATTATTTCACATCTATAAAAACAAAGTCATTTTCTGTTTATCTGATAACATAGTTCAAATACACCTTTTCTTGAAACTTCTGTTGTTTCATATTTAAAAGTGAGAGAACCCGGCGAGAACAGTAAAAAAAGAATGAAAATAGATATTACACAAAACCATTTTTTATTAAAGTGAATCACTTTAATAAATACAAAAATGCATTGTTGATGCGTATATATTCATTAAATGTTGTTTCGTTCTGTTTTCTTTTTTTTTAAAAAAACAACAACAAAGGGTACTAGACAAAGTGGTTATTAAATATTAGTAATGTATATTTGTAATATTATAATGTATAGTTAGTGATTCAATATATCTTCAATTAGAACATAGAATACATTATAGCATTTGATTTCTAAGGGCGGTACTTGATTATAAAAATGCTTTAAAATAATATTACATTTATTCATATGAAAACAAATGGCTTCATTCTATTAACAGTGCTCGTTTACTTTATTAAACTGATTTTTTTTTTAAAAAAAAATTATCATTATCTTTACAATCATTTTTTTTTTAAAAAAAGACATTGTAGTAAACACGATGAATTAGATAAAAATTACATAAATGACATTTCTATTGGTACTTTTGGACGCGAAGTTGATTCGGAACCTTGATTTATTTAGCACATGAACATGTACCCTTCATCACCCGAAAATAACTAAAAAAGAGACTGTTTTTTTTAAAAAAAAAAAAACAGAAAAAAAAAGAATGAGCCAGAAAAAAATGTCACTCCACAATACAAGGGATCTTATGATATTTTTCTCAAGCTTGTTTACTTTCCAAATGACTATTATTAGAATGTTTGTTACACCAATTTACCATTGAAATGTGTATTTTTATATACTTTCTCACACAATTTTTAAGGTTTTTTTTGTTGATGGATATGGATGACAACATCCACAACGAATTTGCAGAGGCATTATATCATGATCTTCCTTTTTTCTTGATTAATTTGTTAAAAAAAGGAGTGTAACAGATATTCTTAAAGATAAATAAAGAAATAATATTTGATTATAAGAAAACAAAGTGATGAAATTCGTATCATCCTTCATAAATAAATGCAAAAAAAAAAAAAAATCGCTCTCAGTCGCTTTTTTTTCCCATAAAAAAAATAACGTTGAATTAGGAAAAGTGTAAAAGGCTCCTGAATTTTATTATTCTAAAAAATAAGGTTTCGTCATGCATTTCGTTTTATATTGAAGCACATCTGCATGAAAAGAAAAACACAAGTTTAAAGGCGGCAAATCCGTCGCCTGTCATTGCAAAGTTCTTAAACGGATCATCTTTTTCCTTTTTTTTTAAGAGAGGAATTGTATATTTACCAAAAGTGGGACCCTTTTGTTATGTTCTTTAAAATAAATGCACGCGTTTTTTTTTTTCTGTTAGACGTTTGATTGATTATATCACGTCTATACAAAATATGTTTACATAGTGAAAAGGAGAGGGTATAAACAGATCAGTCATTATTCTTACTCTAAAACACGTAAAAAAAAAGTATTTGTGATTTTTTTTTTGGCAAGTTGTTGAGTACTTTGAGCTGGAAATAAGTTGTAAAGTCAGCAATGTCTCGTAATCGATTTAAAATTGTGTCGATTCACCTTTTTTAATATCATCTCATAGCACACTAATGCCCGGCGTTAATATGTAAAATGACTTGTTTTATTACCAGTGGATATACACAATTGGGGAGTATTCAGAGGGTCACTTTTACGATAACCTAGTTGAGATTAAGAGTATTTAACAAATCGATTCTGGAAAGATAATAAAACCTTTGAATATAAACCAACAATGATCACTTCTACCCATTAAAGAGTGATCTTCATGATACTATCTTATTAATAGAACACATTTGGTGGCTCTCGGTATAATTGATATAAATTGATGACTGATCTGAAAGATATAAAGAGGTGGAGTGATTTCACTAACAAAAAAAGGAAGAAATGAAATACTTATAAACTGAACCAGCATTGACTAACATCCGGATAACATTATCTATTTGTACATTCATATCTGCTGAGAGAGAAAAAGGAGTAGATAAAAGAGAAGAGCAGAAAAAACAAAATAACCTTGCAAAACTGTATATTTCATCCTTTTTGAGCCACCATACGCTTCATTCATTCACTCATCCAAATTAGATTAAGGAAGAGCATATACTCTTTGCAACTGAGGGGAAGAAGCACAAGTACTGAGTACTGAACATTTGAATATTTTAACTTTGTAGTTGATTATAAAATAAGCTTTGATTATAAAATAGTATTCTAATGAATGATTATCATTCAAAGCGGTGCTATGAAGCGCTAAAATGATCAGATAGGTATACACTCACCAGCATCTATAAATGTGTATGTGGCATAAGAATAAATACATCGGCTCTCTTTTCCTTTATCTCCAGTTTGGTTCGATTAACGGACAGGGTCCCGATATGAAGTAGTGAATCTAGGATGGGTTACGATCGCGACACAACAACGGATTGAACCGATAGTCCAACAAAAGCTGTATTTTAAAGATTGTTCAAATAATAAAAAAAAGACACCCATTCCCAGGTTGCTGGATTCTATTTATATACAAATACGAATTACAATTTATAAAAAGTGAGCACTTTGTATCATTGCACAAAGCGTTTTTTAATCCATTTTTTTTTACTAGTAGCACAAATTGTGATGAAATATTTATAAAATATATGATATTTACTATTTATTTTGTAATATTAAGATGAGTTTGGTCTTATATTCTCTATTTCAATTATTATTTTGATTCAATTCAGTTCTTTATTGTTTTGTTTTTTGTATCGAAAGAGCTGAGGTTATTTTTTTTTATATGAAAATGCAAAGTAAAAAAAACAAGGTTTTGAGTTTCAGTCAGGCACGCTGAATTACCTTATTTGGTGCTGAAATCCAAGTTCCTACGAAACGCCGATCAACGTCGGTGACTATTTTGGTAATCTTTCGTTCGGTATAAAAAAAATTAAAAAACACTGAAAAAACACTATTTTGG
Organism: Backusella circina FSU 941; assembly: GCA_025399235.1. Classification (NCBI taxonomy): domain Eukaryota; kingdom Fungi; phylum Mucoromycota; class Mucoromycetes; order Mucorales; family Backusellaceae; genus Backusella; species Backusella circina. Next base: position 5,763 of record MU622370.1, on the reverse strand, counting down.
GGCTTGAAAAAAAAAGAAAAGGAAAAAATCTTGTTATATTTATAACTTATTGTATCTTTATTTTTATATTGTTGTGTGTGTGTGCGTACGTGCGTGTGTATGTGTTTCTAAGTAATAATAATATATATATAAAGCAATAGTAATGTCGAGTTCATCACCTCAGGAAACTTCACCTCAACAATCCAGGTCATCTGCTTTCCAATGGCCCATCCCTCCTTCTTCGCCTAATAATAGCTCCACTGAAATATCAGTCAAACAGATCTTGGACAAGTATAGTCATGATCCCGAAATATTAAAACATGCGCTGATGGCCAAATCAGAAGAGGACAAAGTAACAAAACAACTTTGAATAATAACAATATTATTAGTATCATTTATTCATTATCATTACCATTATTACTGCTTAGAAACAAACAGCCCATGATACACTTAAAACAGAGCAAGCACGTATCCAACTCAAGTACTTGGACCTCGAGTTGGCTAAAGAGCAGGCTAAAACTGCACGTCAGCAACAACCTGTTGGAGTACCTTATTACGGTTTGGCGCCCATACAGCAGCAAGTCTTGGCCAGAATTCATGGTACGGATCACCCACAAACAATTTATTCTCCAACCAATATACCCTCTGAACACCACACAGCTTACCCTGCCTCTCCTGTGGTGGCGTATCCGCATTCAGCTCATCCACTTTGTCCACCCTCGGATAATAGATTAAATCTCCCACGTCAATATTTACAACCTCCGACTCATGCTGCTCAACAACCCACTACACCCATTTCACCGGGTGGTCCTCCTCCAATCGCTGTTGAAAATAGAAAGAGAACGCGCGCATCTATTTCATATTCTACGACAGCGGTGTCAAACAATGAAGATGATAAGATATCTCATAATAAAGTCATGGAGGCTTTAAAGGCAAAGATTCAAAGAACAAGTCATTCACCATTGGCTACGACTGCGCCCAATTCAATACTGCGCCCGACAGCAGCGGATACAAAGCGTCAGCGCACCTTACCAAAACCCATTTCCCAAGATACAATCAAGAATGATCCACCACCTATTGTGACGGGGATACACCATACACCTTCAACGCCCTCTCCTCGATCAGCTAAACCCATTCTTCCTCCCATTGATACAAGTATGGGTCGCATTCATGCAAAGTCAATGTCAAATGCGTCACCCACTGCTGCTGTGAGTCGACCATTTACGACATCTTCTCCTTCTGATCATGCATTGAATGATAGTAAGCAGCCTTCTCCTCCACCTGCAGAGGCTAAAAATGATAAAATACCTGCTTCTACTGAGGCATAACATGACACCATTTTTAATTTTGAAAGCTGGTTTACCATTTCCTTTATAAAAGAAGCTTGTAGAAGAAGAAAATGATTCATAAGGATATCATACCAATTGGAATATATTTATATATTTGCAGCACATAATATCTACGTACTTTCTACCTCTTTCTTTTATTTTCATTTTTTTTTTTTATAATAGAAAAAAAAAAAAGGCTAATATATAAACTATTATTTACAAACATTCGTTTCTTTTTGATCATGTTGTATTATACTTGTACCTGCTTTCACTTCAAACGTATTTTTCTTTAGTGAATGTGATAGGTGAGTGACGTCAATTATAATATAGTCAGCCAATCAAAATGCATTCATAATTTTCAAACCAAAATGAAAAAGAAAAAAAAAATGGACGTGTTTTTTTTTTTTCTTGTATAGACTTTTTTTTTTTTTTTTCATTCTTCTCTCTCGAGGGTCATGGCAGAACAAGACAATGCCTCTCAAAGGGCGTTTATTCCGTCTTCAACTCTCGAATTCCCTATTCAAAGACGTTGGGCAGCCTCGATCTTTGTTTTGATCCAAGCATTGAAGTGTGTCGATCTATTTGCGCTTTACACAGCAGAATATCCAGAATTATATGATGGCATTGTATCGAAATGGCTACTTTTTGATGCACTTTATTTCATTATTCTTTACTTTGCACGTATTCCTTGGCTACAATTTAGTCTTTTTAAAACCATTTTACTGATCGTCCTCATGAGTCTGCTTGATTTATTTTTATTTGCATATCCTACTGTAAGTCATTTTTGTTGTTGTACGTAGTAGTATCTAAATGATGTCTTACTTTTTTTTTTAAACGCCTTTAGGTCTTTGTTGGTATTTTCTTTAGTAATTTTATAGGTAAGACCATCTTCATTGTTATATTATATATAAATCAATATTCGAAATATAACTTTGTTGTCATTCTTTATCAGGCGATGTATTTGGTCATCAAGTTGGTGTATCTCAAGCAAGAATGATTAATGCAAAGGATGTTATATTAAACTCTTCTCATATATTGGGTAGACATACAGTCCACATTCTTCCATTTGGGTAAGTTCGCTTTTATTCAATATTAAACAACAATCTCTTAACCTCTCTTTCTCATCTTTTAATATTGGATACAAAAGCACCGCCAAACTTAACCCAGGAGATGTTTATTACTGTTTACCTCAAGGACAAAACAAAGACGCAGTTTATATACCCGTTGTCTTGAATAACACTGTCCCACAAAAACTAACTCTAACACGCCACGATTTCGATACTGGAATCCATGCAGCACATGAATACTCAATCAAAGACCTGCAACGCGCAACAGAAACAGGAAATGCAATGAATGGTATTGAATCCTACTATATTCCTGTAAGAAAGCCCGGTGCATACTCAGTTAGTAAAATCATCTCAAAGGACGGTGTCGATGTTCGTCTGTATAGACGTCAAGCATTTGTTTTTACATGTCCCACCGCTCAGTTTAAACAGTCTCAAAATGTGGATCATTGTACTGGAAGCAAAGAGACATTGGAAATAGAGATAACGGGTGTACCTCCACTCAAAGTGGAGTATTTGCAAAAATTGGGCGCAAAGTCGTCTTCACGTGAATTAAATCGTATCCAACCTCCTGAATTCAGCTCACCTCTCCAGCGACTCTCAAAGGGTCTCGCTTCTGTTGACCCATCCTTTTTTACAACATCTACTTACGATGACCTTACATGGGCGACTACACAAACAATTTCAATGACCTTGAATCTCACTTTTGATGAGGCTATTCATCATGACTACAATTTGGTGCGTGTGATCGATGGTGCAGGCAACATTGTTGATCTAAGTAACAAGGCACCTCAGGTGTTCAATATACATCGCCGTCCAGTTGCCAAGTTGCAGTGCAGTATGACCAAGCCTACCAATCTTTTGATTGGTCAAAAGTCGGTGCCATTGCCATTATCATTAGAGGGTACGGGTCCTTTCCATATCGATTATAACTTTGTACCAGAGGACTCGGATGAGGTACGACCTAACAATTTATTGGCAAAGACAAACCGGGAAACAATACCTGCTCAAGGCCCCGGTATGTATAATCTCTTGTCTGTCCGTGATGCCTATTGTCAGGGCGATGTTTTCCATCCTTCCTCTTGCCAGGTGGTACAGCCACCATTGCCTATTGTTAAATTACAATCAACTCCTATTCCCTCTGAATGCACTAGTGATAGCGAGGTCGGTATGAGATTTGTGACAGAGTTCGAAGGTTTGAAACCCTATCTTTTGGAATACACCGTATCAAAGCATAATGGTAGAAATAAGGTGATTGTTGAGCGTAAAACAGAGAAGGTGGATCATTCACGTCATATATTCAGCTACTACCCAAGCTCTAGTGGCGAGTACACTTATGAGTTTGTTGCATTGAGTGACGGTAATTACAAGAAACTCAATCCCCACATTCAATCCATCCAACAGGTGGTTCATCCTCAACCTGACGCCAAGTTTGACTCAAGAAACCGCCATGCTGTTCGTATCTGTTTGGCTGAAAAGACATCTGTTGATGTGGATTTGACAGGTAACGGACCCTTTACCTTGCATTGGACCTTGGACGGACAGCCTCATTCAGAGGTGGTGGAAGGAAATAAGCATGTCATCCAGTTACCTGTGTTGAACAGCACTGGTCAGCATATTGTATCATTGACTCAAATACAGGATAGCAACAACTGTATTAAGGATCTTGAATCCCGTGATTTCACCATTGATGTTCGCCGTGATCGTCCTACCGCTTTCTTTTATACGGGCGACACACAAGATCGTACTGTGGAAATTCAACAAGGCGCCAAGGCCATATTGCCTTTGCGTCTGACGGGTGAGGGACCTTGGTATGTCACCTATCGTAATGTCGAGCTTGGAGATCGCAGTAAAGTAACGCAACGTTTCGACGATCCTAATGCTGAAATCCAAGTTGAAGATATTGGTCACTATGAATTGCTAAATGTCGAAGATGCTGTCTGTAAGGGTGATGTTCTTCCTCCCCAGTATATTGTCCGATGGATTGATAAGCCCACATTGGCTATTGCTGAAAACCAGGCACATATGATGGGAACCGGTGTTTATGAAAGACCTGCCGTATGCCAAGGTGTGAGTGATGCGATCGATATCCAATTCACTGGTAGAGGACCCTTCTACTGTTCATACAAGCAATACCGTGGTCTGACAGGAAAGCGTGACTATAGCCTGATTAGCACAGAGGAGATCACATCTGGTTTGACTAGAGTGCATTTACCTTTGATGACACGCCAAAATGGAAAGTACCGCTATGTATTTGATAAGCTCTCAGATCAGCGCTATACCCAGCCTTTCCAAGTGAGCGCCTTACAAATCGAACAAACCGTGTATGCCACACCTAGTGTTGCGTTCCGTTCTCGATCACGTAAGGAACGTGTACTTTGCGTTGGTGATAACCTATCCTCTTCTGAAATGGCTCCCATTGTATTGGACTTGACTGGTCAGGCTCCTTTCACTGTCAAATTAAATATACGTCATCACTCCCAAGTGGGTGGAAAGACAATCACATTAGAAGATATAGACACCTCTACTTTTACATTGAAGTTAACAGATGAATTGGATATGGCCGGTCAGTACTTCTTGCAGCTTGTTGGTGTCTCTGATGCGAATGGATGTGAGGCTGATGTTAAGGACAGTGATAATACTCGAATCACAATCAAGACACTTGATATTGCAAGTATCTCTCCTATTGAAGGGTGTGGTGATGTTTGTGTTGGCGATAACCTCGAATATTCCTTGTCTGGTGTCGGACCATTTACTATTTGTAAGTTTATTATCTTTAATTTTACTTGTTTTTGACTTGTATTCACTTAAAAAAAAAAATAGCATATCTATTCAATGACAAGAAGGAAAAGATCTCCAGCCCCCATTCTAAATTGTCCATGTTGGCAGATAAGCCTGGCAATGTTACCATTTTATCCGTTGGTGATAACCGTAATAAGTGTCGCTCTTTCCCAAAGAATATGTCACGTATTATTCATGAAGTACCTTCGTCTTACGTAAGCGGAGGAAAGGACATTATTGAAAACATCCGCCAAGGTAATTACATATATATAACAAATCTTTATATCACAATACCAATATAAACCTCTTTCTTCATCTGTTTGAATAGGTGATATGGTTCAGGCTGTCATTGATTTGGTTGGTACACCACCTTTCGATTTCGATTGGCAACGTAGTGAACTCAAATGGGACAACGCAAAGGGACGTTATTATAAGGGCTCAGTAGTAGAGAGCCACTCTGTTTATGGCGTAGAAGGACATCGGTACGTTATTGATACATCGACAGAAGGTGTAATTGAGGTAAGGAATATATGACTGTAACTAGCGTTTGTAGAATGTTTACTTAAATTGTACACATCTTTATTAGGTTACAAGTATCAAGGATCGCTATT
>MU622369.1:63835-130137 GCA_025399235.1 Backusella circina FSU 941 | reverse complement strand
GACCTTAAATACGACAGTACCATCAGAATGAAACTCCAATTGCTGAACAACCCATCATAAAAGAATTCTTTGGTGCTAAAAGACGCTCGGAAGTTATCATATCTCCAAAACACAAACTCTCTACCTGGGATACAGATATTATCACAGAATTTCTCAAGAATGAATGGTCAAACAATGAAGAAATCTCTTTATATGAATTACAGCTAAAAACAATTATGGTCCTATGCTTAGCTACTACGTCTCGTCCAGGTTCAGATGTGGGTACACTACAACATCGAGATATTATATACGAATTTGAAAACAACAAACCTACTTCAGTTTGGATACACTTCAGAGAACCGAAAGAAACACAAACAAAAACAAGTACTTTTGGCTCGCTACAAGAAGAAGACACTTGTGTAGTTGAAACACTATTCCACTTTATACAAAAAGCAAAACACCTTCGACAAAGTCTTCCTACAGATCATACTCTACTTTTGGCTTATATCAACCATCCAGACAAAACCAGATCGGCAAAATCTACTACGGTATCTTCTTGGGCAAAATCTGTAATGACAAAAGCAGGCATTGACACAAGTATATTCAAAGCTCACTCAATACGATCTGCATCGAGTGCCAAAGCTGTGAAAAATGGAATATCAATTCAAAGGGTGAAAGACCATGCAAATTGGAGTCATCCTTCAAACACATTTGAGAAATTTTACTACAAACCAACTGCAAGACAACATGATAACACCACTATTGCAAACTCAATTTTTTCTCAACAAGGAAAATCTACCACATTGCAGTCCGAGTCGAATTCAACCAGAATTGTTCTAGGTACGACCAACAACGCGTCCGTTGACGGAGACGAGGACGAAAATGTGGTAACAACTCACCCATAAGATCGATTATGTTTATCACACCTATGAACCCTCCCTATATGAAAAACAAGAAAAAATTGAATTTACCGACTTTTGAAGGCATAAGGGAAAAAGGGAATTATTATAGTTTATTTTATATATATATATATATATTTAAAAAAAGGAAAAATAAAGCGCGGCTCTTGGAGCATGTTACCACATTTTCGTCCTCGTCTCCGTCAATGGACGCATTATTAAGTCAATAGGTAATTCAATCCCAGCATAACACTATTTATATTTTTCAACATTGGCATTCATCCCTTTTTCTCTTTGCTTTATTTTTTGATATTACTATTTTATATCATACTTTAATCTTTAATCAACATTGATATTGGTAAATACTTTACTCGATTTGTTTAATATTGTTATTAACATTTTGTAGTTGGTTTTTGTTTTAAATAAATAAAGTCACAAATAACACTTCATATTTATATTATTTTAAGACTGCATTATTTGTAAATATTAATTCCTATTGGAAGATCACTTCCTATTTACGGTTCTCCACAATTTACTTGTTCTTGAGAATCATATTATACTTACATTCACTTGTAACGCCACTATTACCTACCTTCAAGCACCAATACATTATTATGTAATATTCGTTAATCAACATTACATTATTTTCTTCCTTGGCGTTAATTGTACTGATATTACCTGATAAAGATTGAGTGAACTTGCTTAATCCTTTTTGCTCTTGAAGAAACTCGATAATATTAACTTCCTTTTTTCTAGATACTTTTACGCGTTTTTCTAATTTACTAAGCATGTCATCCAAAGTTTCATGTTCCATGTTTAATTGTTGAAGCAGTTTTAGGTCGTCAACGCGGAATCAGCTTGTATTCATATTGATATTTGTTGCTACCAAATAAAAGAAGAAAGAAACCTTTCTTAATTTGTTTTTAGATGAAAGAGAATAGCCTGTATTTGGATAATTATGTAGTGTGAAAAGGGTGACTGGCTGAAGAGTAATTGCTTCAAATAAATTACTTCGATAAGGATAATAGCTAGAAGCATGATCCATTTCTAAATTTAGTTGTCTGTAGTTTGACATATCGATTTGTTTTATTTCATATTCCATGAATGAATGTATCTTCTCTTCTTTTAATAATATTCGAGCATTGTTGAAGTTGCAACTGTGTAGTGCTTCGTTCATTGATGGACCAACAGTTGTTACTTTATCGGCTCTAGGTGTCAGCAGAAACGTGCTTGTCAAGAGGATGTTAAACGTTTTAGTACCAATAACAATCTTTTTAACCGATTGCCCTCCTTCTGATACTTCTAATTTTGTGATTTTAACATGATTGTAGGTACGAGCAGTTTTTTCCAATGGTTCTGGATAGCTGTCATTACTGTTTTCTGAATGAATGTCCAATAATGTATTTCTCGAATATACTTCCACTGATAATAGCATCAAGACCTTGTTTTCGATCAGAAGCAATGCTCCCGTGGAAATGCCACCAATAGCCCTATAATCGGATCTGTTATCATTGAACTTGGCTTGTATGTCGTCATCTATCTCTTTATAATATCTCATTTTGTTGTGGAATTGTGGATAGTCGTGGAATGATAGACTGTGCTGATCGATTGGTGTTGCTTGTTCTTCACTTCTATTTTACTCTTGTGGTTCTTTGATTACGCAAGTGATACGCTTGTCCATTAAGTTTAATCGGGAAAATGTTTGTTTAGCCTCTTCGCTAATCAGATATAAAAAGATTGTATTGAATTATCTTCAACTTCCAGATCGTACATGATTGGTGTCAACTGAAGACCTTTGCCAGCTCTCCTACTCTCAGTTTTTTCTGGCCAAAACCTTTTGCACAGCCTTCTTCGAATGAAAATACATCAGCCTTTCTTTTTTTAATTAATTCGAGATCCGTATGGTATTTCTTGAAATGTCTAGACAGCATCTCGTATCCTTTTGACTTTGAATCGCAAAATAGACAAGCGTATTCGTACTTTTCATTGTGTTTTAGCTCGTAATGCACTGTTTATATAGAGCAGGTTAAAATCAAGTGTTAAAGATTTCTAGAGCTGACATTACTTACTATCGTTTAGCTCTACACATATGCCCTCTTGGTGAGCGTTAAACATGTGCTTTCTTCGTTCATTTCCAGATTTAAAAGATAGAAGGCACTTGGAGCAGACAGCCGTGTTTTTTACACAACTGGGACAAATAAAATTCTCTTCGTCTTATGTGTTTTCGCCTTCTGCATCGTTTCCGCAATTTGTGCACGTATATTCTGCCATTTTAACTCAACAGTTTTGTGAAAAGGGTTAAAAATAGCATGCTCTCCGATCCACAGAAATTTGTCCAAAAGTGTAAAAAATAATAAAAAGGAAATCGATGTCACTAAATAATTTTCTTAAAAACATTAGCGGATCACAATACATAAGTAAAGGAAGCAAAGAACTGGTATGCTAGTAAACAAGCTAGCTTTTATTAAACGTAAAAAAAAAAAAAACCTTTTTGAATAGCTCGAATGTAATGCTAGAGGTACAATTTTTGATAATGTACCTAATAATGAAAGAAACAGTAGCAGCCAAAACTACATTGCCACTACTGTTAATAATACCACCGAAAACTTACCTATCATCACTACATCTTCGATATCTTCTGGTCTTCTTCTAATCCTGCTGCTGTCATCACGACTACATATAATAATAAAAATGAACAGACTCGGTGATCTTCTTCGCCATCATCTCAGTCTGCTAACCATGCTATAGAGCATAGAAGTGGTCGAGTTAAGATGACCTAGGCTTATCAATCGACTTTAATATTCTTAAACATCATAAAAGGTAATCATGTTAGTATATCAAATACCCAACTACGAGGTGGAAGATGGGATGAGCCGAGTTAAAGGTTAGACTCACGCAAAGAGAGCTTGCTTCCATTAATATCATCAACAATTTAACGTTCAAGAAAATACAGGATAAGTGGAATGAATTGAAGAATCAATATCGCAAAATCAAGCGTTCAATCAGTAGCACAGGTGCTGGAGACGATCGATGGCTTCATTGCTCTTATGCGTGTGGTTCTATATCGGGTGTATTTTTTTTATGAGTGAAACCAGAGTTATTTCATTCTTTTACCTATAATTAAGTTACAAATTTATAGCCCTTTTCTAACCAAAATTACAGCACAACATCTTTTATAAAAGCAACGCTTGTATTTGTTTATTCAAAATGACAATAATGATAATTACAGTTTATTCCATTGGATTTGTTTTTCCATCCTGGGGTTTCTTTACACAATCCCCACCATGATGCTGATCACGTTGCAATGTTTCCTTAACATTTTCCTTTACGTCGTGTAAGGTATCCTTGATATCCTGAATCACTGGATGGATGGTAGATTCACTATTAGACACTTCTGATTGAGGGTGTGTAGTTTCGGGAGGGAATACAGAATTACTTGCTTGGTACATTTTTATTATTAATAGTATATAATTACAAAATATAAAAGAAAGAGAGAAAGAAACGAGATTCATTTTATATTCAAATCATGTCATTATTATGTCATAGTTTCCTATCACGAAAATGATGTCATAGCTACATTTACTTTAGATGGAGGTGAGTTTTTTGACATTCGATGCCTTCTTCTTTTTGGACTTGGGCATATCATAAGCAGTCATAGCATATTTCGCATAGAGTAAACCTTCTACAGTACCGATCAACAAGGCACCACCTAAAGCCATTAAAACTTGCTATAAATGAAACAAGATGAGCTTAAATAAAAATACCACCATTTTATATGTATTTACCAAACCATAATCCTGTACAATCGATTGTGATGCTTTATAAACGGCTACATAAACTGCAGCCATCGAAAAAGCGATATTAAAAATAGTTGCGATGTGGCTTTTGACTTCTTTGATCTCGTCTGGTTTAATACCAAGGTGGAATTTTTGATCTTCTGAGCTTATTACTGAGGATACCATACGTGTGTAATCTCGCTGTTGTTGCTCTAATCGTAATTTGTTCATGTATGCTTCGAATTCTGGATTCTATTTCATATATAAATAAAAGCAAAGGTGTTATTATAGTGTAAATGTGGATTGCGACAAGGAACATGTACTTTACTTTAGGTTTGATTGGCTTGGGTGGTATATAAACAGCACTTTGCTTAATGAGTTCGTGTAAATACACACCGTCTATGTTGATTATACAACTCAATTTAATATGCTTGTGAGTGACATTTACTATCTTTTTAGCCCACTCACCCAAACATCCTGCCACTTGCTCCAATAAATCGATAGAAATAGATGCATTGTTTAAAGAGTCTAATTCAGCTATTTCTTGTGCTTCATCTTTGTACTTGATAGGCAACTTGTTTAGTGATGCCTTTACTTTTTTCTGCATATTTTCAGTTAATACTAGCTTCATGTTGTATACAAAAGAATTGGAGCGAATGAAAACGCGAAAAACAAAAACAAAATCCCGCTCACTGTTTATTTCAAAATATTTTGAGAAATAATAAATAGTAATGTTATTTGTATAAATACGAGTAAAGTACCAAAAAAGACACAATGATTCAAGATGGATTGATTTTTTATGATAAAAAAGTGAGCTATTGCTTGTCTTTAATTACTTACGCCGAGGAAGGTATTGAGATTTGAATAGAGTTTCTATTTTTCTGGTTTTATTCGCTATACTGATAATAACACAGTTTACTAAACTATTTTTTCTTTATAAGCATGTACTTTATCAAGAACAAAAAAAAGTAGTGTACAGCCAGTGGTTATCTCTTAAAAGTAAAATGCCAATTGTAGTAGATAAAGATAACAACCATTTAACGCATGAATAATTCGCCAACCTTGATTTATCATCACTATCTACTACAACTTAAAACGGATATCTCATACGAATAACTTGTTTAGTAAAATAGATCTCTGTTATTGTGCTTAAGTATACAAGATTAGTCTCCCATTTAACCTTTTCTCAATAATCCTCCTTTTCTTGAAAAAGACAGTATTTATTTTATTTTTATTTTTATTTATATAAATAAAAATCCACATTGCCCGTTTTAAATGGGTAATGTCTCCTTCTTGAGCCAAGCCAAAGACTCGTTATTCTCCTTGATAAAAGGAGTCAGTTTTTCCAAAACCTCAGCATGATAAGCATTAATCCAGTTGATTTCAGCGATAGTAAGCAAGGACTTGTCAATCAAGTTGCGACACAAGGGAGCCATTGTCACATGCTCAAAGCCAAGATAGCCACGGTCATTAAAGTTGTTTGGTGTATCAACATCCTTGACAAGGATGACGTTTTCAATACGGATACCAAACTTGCCATCTTCATAATAACCAGGCTCATCTGTTACTGTCATTCCAGCGGCTAAAGCTGTATCATTGAAATGAGGTCTAATTCCAATCCCATGGGGTCCCTCGTGTACGTTAAGGAAGGAACCTACACCATGACCAGTACCATGAAGGAAGTTCAAACCATCCTTCCAAAGGGCCTGACGTGCATAAGGGTCCAAGAGATAACCTGTAGTACCACTGGGAAAGACAGCAATATCAACAGCAATATGACCCTGTAAAACGCGTGTAAAGCATCTTTTCTCATAGTCTGTGGGAGTCATAAAGTGGAAAGTACGCGTGACATCAGTTGTACCATCACGATACTGTCCTCCAGAGTCCACCAAGTAGATTTGTGTTGGGTCAATCACCTTGCAGGTTTCCTTCTCTGGTTTATAGTGAATAATGGCTCCGTTAGATCCTGTGGATGATATTGTGGCAAAAGAGAGACCGACAAAGTGCTCTTGGGCTGCTCTGAATTCTTCTAACCGGTCAGCTCCTTCAACTTCATCTAATTTGCTTCCAGCAAGTAACTGGCTTTCCAACCAGGCAAGATAATGGACAAGGGCTGCTCCATCTCTTAAATGACAATCACGCATACCTTGAAGTTCAACTTCGTTTTTGATGGCCTTGGCATCAGTGATAAACGATCTTTCTTCACTAACATTCTCCTACAGGATAAAGATAGAAAAAAAAAAAAAAGGCTCTAGCACCCACAATCAATGTAAATGTATCCATTATCTTACCTCACCTAGAGCCAATTCAACAGCTAAACTAGTCTTGTTGTTGACCAAAAGTTTCTTTCCTTGGGCTTTCAACTTGCCAAGATCAGAGAAAAAGTCAGCATAAGGTTTCACAGTAACATCCGAACCAAGGTGATCCTCAGTCTCCTTTGTCAACTTGATCCTATCAACATACAAGAGTGCCTCATCTTGTGTAATAATGGCGTACGAGAAAAAGACGGGGTTGCATTCAATATCGGAACCTCTGAGATTAAACAACCAAGCAATTTCATCAAGAGCGGAAACAACTTGACCATACAATCCTTGCTGCTGCTGAATATGAGCACGTAAATCCTTGATTTTATCATCCAAGCAATAGCCTATTTTACTAAAAAAGTCAACTCTATCCAAAAATGGTTTAGCGCAGTTTGTTCTTTACCTGAAAATTTAAAAGGGTGTACAAATACTTTATCCTTGGGAGACTCGGGTCTATCATTACCCCAGGCAAGGTCGACAAGGTTCTCTGAAAGTGGAACAAGTGTAGATCCCAATGGCTTCAACTCATTGATAAGATGATGAGCATCAACTATATAAAGTACAGTGTTGGTATTACTATTGTTGTTATTATTATCATCTTACCAGCTGTAATAAGAGTAGGATCAACACCAATACGAGAGCCAGCTTCTACGTTCTATATATATATATATATATATATATATAAACCAAATACCCTCGAATATTATCATTTTGTTCTGAACTAACCTTAACCAAGTACTCTTGCCAAGTGGGAACACCAGGTAAACCCTGTTTCATCAAAGTCCAATTGTTATCCAATTGCTGAGAGGCTTGTAAGAAGTAACGACCATCTGTAAATAAGGCGGCTTCCTTACTAGTAACAATGGCACAACCTAACAAAACAAATAGCGTGAGAAAAATGAAACTTAAAATACCACGCTCATAATATTTTTTTTTTTTTTTTTTACCAGCGGAGCCAGTAAAGCCAGAAATCCAGTGACGACGTTTATCACAGTCAGCAATATATTCACTCTGTGATGGCGTGTTATTATCATTACGATATAGTTTATTATTATTATTGTAATTACCTGATGAGAATCTTCAGAAGGAACAAAGCTATTATTCATCACACATTCCGTTATCACTCAAACTGTATGTATTTTTATTATAATACTACTACTTACTAAGCCTGTACATTGTTACTCTCCATAAGAGAGCGAAGTCCTGATAAGCGGTCAGTTGTAACTACTACCATTGTATATAATATAAAAATAGATAAAGAAGAAAGAAAAGAAAAAAGTCTATTTTTTTTTTTTAATGCAATGAGTTTTTTATTTTTTGAAGCACTTTGACGTCACTTTTTTTTTTACTGCAAATATTTTTTTTCTTTCTCTCTTTCACATAAACGTATTTTTATACACCGATTTCATAACCTCTTATATCATGGACTCTGCCCTCAAAAGAACCCGATCAGTTTCGCCTGTTATGGAAAACACGGACGATTCCTTATCTTCAAACTCACCCTCAGCAGTCAATCGCGTCACACGTTCTCATTCTGTTGAAGTGTTTGAAGCAATGGACACCAATATCAACATGAATAACAAGAAGCGGAAGTTAAAACCTTCTCTAGAGTCAATAAATAACAGAAAGACCTATTCCCGTCACCACCGTCATAAAAAAGAAGCCGAAAAAACATCGAGAGACATTGACAGAAAGAAAAGGTCAGGTTGCGTATAAATGCTATCCATTTTGTATGACTGATGGTGATAGTATAGATTAGACGAATTGGATCAGGTTGAAAAGGCAATCAAAGATGGATCCCATGCTGAATATCATAGACTGTTAAATGAAGTGGAGAATAAAAGAGCAAAAATGTTACACATCATCCAAGCAAGACGAGCGTCTGCTCAGAGTAGTATCACAAGGTTCTTTACATCACAAAAAGATATTGCTTATTCACAGTATTTTGTAAACTCGTTATTATTATTGTTATTATTACTATTATTATTAAGCTTTATTTACCATAGTGGGACAAGTTGGCATTACGACACTCCATGATTCAACATGTGCAACAACAGATCAATAATCTTGAACATGAATACTATTCAAACCATATCTCTAGTAGTAAATATCATACATAATAATAACAACATAAATGCTTATTTTCATAGACTCATTAGATGAGAATCAGTTGATGGATTGGTCACCGCCTGATCGGCCCACCATGATTAGCTCGTTGACCTTGGGCTTATCAGAGGAAGTGTCAGAAAGCGATGTCCAACTAGCAAAGCAAAACCCTTTTACTTTACGTGAATCATCACCACCATTGGACATGTTGGCATCGCTGGCCGATCATCAATATCAAAAAGACTTTGAACTGCAAACCACTCTAGCAACAAACTACCAATCATGAAAATCACAACATGATTATTAAAATAAATGCAATATTTGTAGTCATTTTTACTTTGATTAAGCTACAAAATTAAATGAATAATACTATATATGATCAAGCAGAATGGTTAGCCTTGTCAAGAACAGCATCATAGTCAACCTATATTTATTATTATTAATATCATTATTATTATTATCATTTATCTCTGAAGCATCAGTTCTTTGAATCTCAATAGCAATACCAACAAGGTTCCTACGAAGAGCATCCTTACTAGGGGCGTACAACATCTTTTGACGCACCTTGGAGGTATCAGGAATCCTAATCATTGAAATAATGAGTAAGAATAAACGAGTTGTTTTTGTATATTTATTTGCCAAGAATAGAACGTAATCTCCAGGTTTTTCATAACCAAAGCCATAGACTGCAAAACGAGGATCGTCTTGAGGAAGGGAACTCAAGAACTCATCATAGGTACTATTTGCAGCAGACTTGTCAACAACAATCTCCGTTAAATCATATTTTGTTTTTATGTATATATATAAGAGTTTCTTTTAAGAAGAAGAAAAGAAAAAGACTAGTTTTGTTTATTTACAAGCTTATTTATCTGACAACTTCAAGATGAACTTTTGACCAAACTTGAGGGGTTGGTAGAGTTCGAAGTATTCTGAATTGACAGCAACACCGGAGACTACAAGTTGTAATAAAGGTGTTGATTTTACTTGATTAGCTTTGGCTTTACTATAAAACTTACTATCTTTAAACTATACTTAAACCAAGATAATGGGGAAAGGTCTACTTTGGACAAAGGGTAACGCTGTATTTAAATACTTACAACATGATGTATGGTGTGATAGATTTGCTATAGAATAATGTAAAATTTGCATACTCTTATTTTTGCATTCATAAGCACAACGAGGAATCCCAATGTCATATTTTAAACATTTTCAAAGAATAAGCTTTCTGATTCATGTGGTCGGCTCATACACACACAGAGAAAGATTTGCTCACTCACGTGATGAACTGAGTACCAATGATATTACCAATGCGAAGGAGGACACAGAAATATTTTTCCCTCTCTCTCTCTCTCTCTCTCTTAAAATAAGCTTGCCTTAGTCATCACAGTAAACAAAATGTCAAGTCCAAAATCTATTCTTCACGGAGGTTACCATCACAATCTGAGTCGTGCTTGGCAAGCTGAACGTACATTAACAAAAGACATGCTCATGTACCCCATGTTTATTAGTGATGACAGTGAAGCCATGGAGGCTATTGAGTCTCTTCCTAACCAATATCGTATTGGTGTTAATAAGCTCCATGGATTTATAGAACCACTCGTCAAAAAGGGACTAAAATCAGTCATTCTTTTTGGTGTACCTTTAAAGGAAGGTGTCAAGGATCCTACAGGTAGCCGTGCAGATGATCCTGAAGGACCTACCATTTTAGCAGTCAAGCTACTTCGCGAGTCTTTCCCCGAACTCTATGTTGCCTGTGATGTGTGCCTTTGTGAGTACACCTCTCACGGTCATTGTGGTGTCTTGCGTGAGGACGGTACATTAAATAATGAACTTTCCATCAAGCGTATAGCTGATGTGGCAGTAAACTATGCAAAAGCGGGTGCTCAGTGTGTCGCCCCTTCCGATATGATGGATGGCCGTATTAGAGCTATTAAACAAGGATTGATGGATGCTGGTCTTGCGCATAAGACGATGCTTATTTCTTACTCTGCAAAGTTTGCTGGTCCCTGGTATGGTCCTTTCCGTGAGGCAGCTAATTCTGCACCCAGTTTTGGTGACCGTCGTTGCTACCAGCTCCCTTCTCATGCCAGGGGTCTTGCTCGTCGCGCCATTAAACGCGATATGGAGGAAGGTGCAGATGGTATTATGGTAAAACCTGGAACTCCATATCTTGATATTGTCCGTGAGGCCTCTGAAATCGCAAGTGACTATCCCATTTCAGTTTACCAGGTCTCTGGTGAATATGCTATGCTTTACCATGCTGCAAAGGCTGGTACCTTTGATCTCAAGACAATTGTTTTGGATACAATGACAGGCTTTTTGAGAGCTGGTGCAACCCTTATTCTCACCTATTATACACCTGATCTTTTGACTTGGATTGATGAAGAACAAAATTAATTTCAAATAAAAAGCACCTTAATAATAAAAAGAAAGATATTATGAATCAAGTACATTATATGGGAAAGGGAAATGTTATAAGCTTTTATAGAGATAAAGAAAGAAGTCTTTAAAAAATATAGGACCTTTGGTGATGGGAATAAAGAAAGATATTATAAATGAAACCTTCACTCACTAGGGTAAACTGTTATTGAAAAGCTAAATAATCAAAAATAATGATCTTAAATAAACTTATGCGATTACAGTCTGTTGAGATTGTTTGTCTTTATTATTTCAATCAAAGTCAAATCCCGATTTATATGTTTTGTCAATTGAGTAGAGTCCTAATCATAGTCATGGATTTTAATAGTTGTCTTTTGAGTATCTGTTCAATGCCCTTGAGTAGTTATTTGCAGATTTCATATTTTAGATCAAAGTAGCACAATTAGTTACCTAAGAATGTATAGATTCGGTACTTAGGGCGCCTCTAAAAATATACAAAGATTTTATTCTACAAATAGGGATCATGGGCTCTCAAACAGTACATGGCTATAAAATCTGTAAAATTGGATCTATTGTAAAAAGTGTTTCTTCTTTTTTTCTTCTTGGATTATAAATAACATCCCATGTCTTTACAAAAAATACTTATTACATAAAAAAATGCAAGCTATATCAAAGATCTTTGTGATTGCTGGACCTTCAAGCTCTGGAAAACCAACATTATTAAAGCGTCTTTTTAAAGAATATCCAAATACTTTTGGTTTTAGTATCTCTCGTAAGCAATTGATCTATTAAAACATATTTATATTGAACGAGAGACAATCACTTGTCTTTCTTGTAGATATAACCCGTAAACCTCGAGTAAGTGAATTTGACAAAAATTACGATTTTGTTGCAAAGAGCGACATGTTGAAGTAAATAGAGGCTGGCGAATTTATAAAGAATGTTGTCTTTTCAGGCAATATGTATGGTGTGACAAGATAAAGGGAGTCTTTCTCGTCGATCAATGGCTAATTGATTATATTAGGTATATAAATAAAAGCTATTCGCGATGTGGTCGCGAAAGGCAAAGTGTGCATGCTTGACATTGATATGCAAGGTGTCCAATCAGTGAAGAAGACAGAATTAATGCCTCACTCTATATTTATCCATCCACCGTCTTTTAAAGTACTGGAGTAGCGTCTCCGTAACCGTGGTACTGAAAAAGAAGCTATTTTGGCTTGGTTGGCGGTTTCAAAGAAAGAGATGGAATTTAGTGCATTACCTGGTTCACATGATAATGTTAGTATCAATGATGAGCTTGAAAAGGCTATAAAATGCTTAAATGTGCTATATTTTTTACTTAATCTTGTAGATAAAAAGAAGAGTAAATAGCTATTTCGTGTCAAATTAATCATTTATAAAGGGAGTATATAAAACCTCATAAAATGCACAATTCTTTCTTTGTTTTTTCCCTGGGAACAATTAAACCAGCAAGGGATGAGTGTGCAATTTGTACTTGCATTTTTTAATCTTTTTTTATTGTCCAAAAAAAGTAAAAATTCATTTTGGAATTGATATGTTAAATAGGGGGAATGGGATAATAGAAAAATGAAATAAAAAAATAAAAAAAAAGTGCTTTATACGTGTATATTGTTTGTTTTCTACAGTTTAAAAAAGAAAGAGTGATTGTGTCATTGGTAAAGAAGATACTGGATCACACGTACAATCAATGCCATCTGCTGTAACAGCATAAGTTTCAGGATCTACTTTGATTAATGGCATTGCTGTGTTCAACTTCATATCCTTCTTTCCAATGTTGTTACAATTCTTTACTGGTACGATGCGTTTACGCAACTTGTATGAATCGATGGTTCCTGTATCAACCGATAGCTGAGATACAAATAACATGCAACTTTTGGATAAACTTGACGCATATGAGCCAAACATGGGTCTCGAAATAATAGGTTCTGTGGTTGAGATGGATCCATTTGCATCTCCTACAGAGCAGTACAATGAAGTTGTTAGTATATTTGTTCCATTTGATATTATTTCAGGAAGTTGACATATTTAAAGAATGAGAACAAAGAAATAAGCTTACCCATTTGACCCCATACGATGATGCCTCCTTTTAATATTAATTCTGGTTTGCTACCAAAAAATGCAGGTGAAAACGCTACTAGATCTGCAACTTTTCCGACTTCAATCGAACCAACAACATGACTTATACCATGAGCAATCGCACTACATATATATAACAATGAGTCATTTATTAATATCGGGAGACTATTACTACAACTTACACATTAATGGTGTATTTCGCAATATATCTGCGAATACGATAATTATCATCAGCCTTGCCATTGTCTTCAGGCAATTTACCACGTTGCAACTTCATCTTGTGAGCAGTTTTCCATGTACGTAACACGACTTCACCTACTCGGCCCATAGCCTGACAATCAGAACTGATCATACTGATTGCACCAATATCATGTAATATATCTTCTGCAGCAATTGTTTCTGCTCTAATTCTGCTCTCTGCAAATGCACAATCCTCCGGAATGTTCTTTGATAAATGGTGGCAAACCATAAGCATGTCAATATGCTCATCCAATGTGTTTGCTGTAAATGGTCGAGTCGGATTGGTTGATGAAGGCAATACATTTGGCTCTGAGCAAACACTAATAACTATTCAAAGCGAATAACGTATAAGTATGAGTACTGCCCGTTCTTTTATTTTTAGTGTTATGATAAACTTACTGTCAGGGGCATGACCACCACCAGCGCCTTCACTGTGATATGTATGGATGGTTCTTCCTTTAAATGCAGCTACGGTAGACTCTACGAATCCAGCTTCATTTAATGTATCTGTATGAATGGTTGTCTATGTTTACCAAAATTAGAATAAGAGGTTCCATATATGCACATAGTCTTCCTGTATTCTCCTTTGTTCTTGTCATTATTATCTATTTACCTGCACGTCTAATTCCGTACATACCTCCATACAGGTATCAATAGCTGCAGGAGTTGCACCCCAATCCTCGTGTACTTTCAAACCCAAACAGCCCGATTTGATTTGCTCTTCAAGTGGCGGTTTTGAAGAAGCACACCCTTTTCCTGTAAAACCAAAATTCAGTGGAATATCATCTGTTGCTTGCATCATGGTCTCAACGTGATGTTTTCCTGGTGTGCATGTCGTTGCGTTGGAACCAGTATTTGGCCCAGTTCCACCACCTATTAGTGTAGTGATACCACTTGCCAAAGCCTAAAATCATATAAATTTAAAACAAAATAAATAAAAAAGGAACTATTATGGTTAACCTTTAAAGGAAAATTATTGTTGTACGAGATAGAAAAAAAAAAGGGAGAGAAACGAGAATATATACCTCAAAGCACATTTGTGGACAAATATAATGTACATGCGAATCGATTGCACCCGCTGTAAAGATCAAACCTTCGCCAGCCAGAGCTTCTGTACTTGCACCCACTACCATACCTGGAGTTACCCCATCCATAACGTCAGGATTTCCGGCCTTGCCAATACCAACGATAATGCCTTTTTTAATACCAATATCAGCCTTATAAATCCCAGTATAATCAAAAATAACGGCATTTGTAATGACGAGATCTAAAACTTGATTATCACAAGCGTAGGTGGCCTGGCCCATGCCTTCACGTAATACTTTGCCTCCTCCAAATTTGCATTCATCACCATATACGGTATAATCTTTTTCAATTCGAGCCCACAGATTGGTGTCGCCCAGTCGAATCAGATCCCCTGTAGTTGGGCCATAGTGATCAATGTAATATTCCCTTTCGAGGGTAAATGGTGGTGAATTAGGAAGTAACGGTGCGTATGTGTCGTTCATAAATCCTTTGGCTGTTAGATTATCAATAATTGAGGGTAATTTGATCAAGTCTAGTACGCCAGTCGCAAGATTGTTACCGCCAGAAATAACTTTATTACCTCCTATTTCAACAAGTGTAACCGTCTTGAAGTCTCCTGGCTCAAAGCGGATCGCTGATCCAGCTGGAATATCTAGACGCATACCGTACGCAAGTGCTCGATTAAAGTTTAAAAATTTGTTGGCTTCGATAAAATGGAAGTGCGATCCAATCTATTATTGTAGCATTGTATTATAAGTACATATATATATGATTGGTATAAATAGATTATTAAAAATAGTATAGGGGGACAAAAGAGTGATAGAAATAGGATGAAAATAGAAGAGTGGTATTCCTTTTTTTTTTCTTATTGAAAAGTCTGTATTAAGAAATAAACAATCATGCAGTTCATTTTTCGTACCTGAATTGCCCTGTCGCCGTAATTTGTTACGGTGAGTGACAAGCGTTTTCTCCCGGTGTTCAATTCAATTGGTTCAGGTTTTGCTATAATAGCACCGGGGATATCTTCTTTGTTTCTTGGTGGGGGTAGTTCAAACCGAGATTGGTCTGGAATTGGGTAGAAGGATCCATAGAGTGCCATTTCTAGATCACCATTATCTGTGCAGATGGGGTCATGAACTGTGACTAAATAAGTTCCGTCTGGGAACGTGCCTTCAACCTGCACTTCTTTAACTATTTCCATCGCTTCTGGCTGAACGTGTCGTCGCCCTAACATCTGCTTTCCAATATCCATCAATTGAGAAACGGAATAACAACCATCTCTCATTAATTCAAGTAACTGTGATGATATTAGTGCTGTTGCTTCTATATAATTTAGCTTGATGCCTCGTGCGAGTCTTTTCTGTGCTAATGAACCAACTATATGATCATATTATTCATGAGTAAAATTAAATAAGAAACAGCTTAAAACCATCTGAGGTTTAATTTAAATATAAAAGGTAGAAAATAAAGACAAAGAAAAAAAATACTCCATTCAATCCACATATTAGGTTTTCCTTTTCTTTTTTGTTTATTTGTTACCTTGATGAAGTAAAAGTTTATCTAGTTCGCGTGGAATTAAGCGCATCTATTAGTAAAAAAAAAAAAAAGTTAAATATAAAAATGTTGAGCATTTCTAATATTGTGTGTGCATATTTTAAACGCAAAAACTCTTACGATTTATAACAATAAGAAAAAGTACGGGAAAATGAGAAAATGAGAAAATGAGAGAAAGAAAGAGAGAGAAAGAAATAAAACTCTTATGGTAAAATAAAATAAAAAAAGTAAAAAATTAAAAAAAAAAGAGAAGCTCTTATTCTAAAAGGGGAGTTCACAAAGTCAACTTCTTTTTGTTTTCTCCAAATAGGTTCCGATTTATCTTTTGAAGGTATATTCAAAAATTTGTACAACCATGCTCGATATTTTCTGTAGCATCCTTCCCTGATCTGTCAATAATGAAAAGAGTCACAAAATAACAGTCACGATTTTGTTTTAAACCATTATATCATAAAGAATTGAAAGAAACTACTGTTTACCGCAGAATTCCCTAATTGAACTGGAAAAATGTCCCAAATTCGATTTTTTACACTTCATCTCAGCTTGATCAGTACATGACTGTTTATTTTATTTTTATGATCTTTTAGAGTAATTGAATATAGCTTGTCAATATCCTGTAACCTTTTAGAATAATAATAATAGTCCAACACATATACCTATATATATATATATATATATATATATATATATATATATATATATAGTGTTTATCCTACTTAAGCCTTTTATTTCATTGCCAATATATTTATCTTTTTGACTCCATTTTTCGTATTGTGGACTCTGATATTGAGTTGCATTTATCATCAAGATATTGTGGTACTTTCTGGATTTGTAATGAATCTGGCACAAAAGGTCGAAACCTTAAATAATACATACGGAATGATTGATTGAATAACAATGGACAAGGTTTTTTTTTTTCGTGGGACATTTCATTCCAACTACACTAAACTATGTGATTGGCTCTTCCGTTATAAATACATTTTACTGTATTTATCCTTTATTAATAAACCAGAGAACGTTACGAGATGGAGTATATCAAGGGTATGTTGCCCAAGGAAAGTCAAAAATCAGGATTATGTAATTCTGCATTTCAAATAAATAGAATTCGATGATATAATGACATCTCAAAAACACCGTAACAGCGTATTTTATTAACTATACTAAAGAATATCCATTATATCCTCCAAACACACACCAGCGTTCTGCGTGTATAAACATGGAATCATTCCAAATCAGCACACTTGTTTATCTACTTTACTGGTTTGTGCATGCATCTTAACAATAGACTTTTAACATGAAATGTTGTTTCTTATTCTATAGAAAACTGGAAATATATGTATATATATATATCAACTGCACAGGTTAAATGATAAATAACATCGACGTTTTGTTTAAAGCAAATTAAATTTGCTATCACGTTTTATCTCTTTTCTTCATGGTAAATCTTAAAAGAGAAATAAGAATCCTATATCTACAGGATCTTTCTGTCTGTTCGGTATTATTTTTATCAAATTTTAATAAACGATTTAAATGTTTTATCATATTCTTTGCTCCCGGAACCAGAAGAACGAATAGGAGAGCTTTTACCAAATATACTCTTATAAATGTATATATTTAAAAAAAAAAAAAAAAAAAAAAAAAATAGGCTATTTTTTTTTCTTTACAATACGATAATGAACACATGCTCATATAAATGTATAATAGAGTATAGTTCTGATTGAATGGAGGTTTACCAAACATTCTATTATAATTTTATTTATTTATTTATTTTAAAAAAAAGCAAAAAAGCAAAAAAGCAAAAAAGGGTGAGCGAAAAAGAGAGCATTGATTAGTCATAAATAGACGCATTGTAGATCCACTTCGGAGACAAAAAGAAAGCCATTGTGTCTTTTTCCAAATAAATAAGCGAATACATGTGAGTGTATTCATTAATTTTATAAGTAAAAGGCTTATCTCAATGACCGTGGAAAAAAATAAATTCAAAACAGGTAATTCTTATCTATTTAGTGTAACATATGGTTTTCTCTTTTGAGAAAATGGTCTTCTATCAAATCAAAAATATCTTTCGAAATGAATAACTGATTCTCTTAATACCTTCTCATTATTAATAGTTTTTATTAAATGTATAATTTATTTCATTTTGAATAAACTATACATTCAATAAAAATTATAATAAAATAAATGTATATAGAAAGAGAGAGTCAGTAATAAAAGTGTGTCCATGTACTGATAAGGATCCTCCGCGACATTAATCGACCTACCTGATATTTTTTCTCTTCGTTGTTCCATGAAAAGTTCCAGTCGATGATCGAAACTATGCAGGGGACGTGTTTTACAGCAGAGAGGTTAGTTTTAGCATGCCATATCACTACAGTTTGATTGTCATTTTGGATGAGCTAAGCCAGAAAAAGGACACGAACACAGTTTTTTCTTTGCATATGTTCAGAATATCAAATCGTTACAGTCGCTCAGCAGGTGAGGAGAGGAACGCTTCTAGGTCATCAGTAAAACTGAGCAATTTCAGTGGCACCATTTGAGTGGAACTAGACGATGGTGAGGTTTGTTACGCGATGGTACGAGATTGAATGTGCTTAATCCTTTTATTATCCATTTTGATAGCACTTTTTTTTTTTCGTTTGGTGATTTTCACCTGTTTTTTCGCATTAAAAGTGATGACATTTTTTTTTAAATTTTAAATGATAAAAACATGCATGAATCCTTTTTATCTTTTCTTTATACTTCCTACATGACTCTCTACGGATTGACGACTATTACGATGTGTCTGGGGGGGGTTTGCTTTATAACTTTGTAAGTATTATTTAGTACATGGAATAAACGAAAAGTTGTATACCCACAACACTTGGAAAGTATACGCCAGCCAAAAAAATTAAAAAATCTGGGGAAAAAAAAAACTATAAATCATGATAAAAAAAATAACAAAATAACAAAAAAGGTATGTATACCTTTTTTGATAGTGAAACGAATGGAAAGGTCTCTTTATTAAACTGATTTGAATGTAAGCCCATTTTTCAACGATTTTGCTACACTTGGTCATAATTTTGATTCTTTACATGCTGGTTTTTGAATTCTTTCCCTCGTCATTTTTTGCTCTCCATCGCCACCTCCATCTGTATACGATACGAGGGCGGAAGTCTTCGGTCTTGGTGCACGTTCCTTCCAGGAACTATACTAGGTAATCTTATTATAGTAAAAATAACAGCTAAGGTATATGTATAGTTAACATTTTCCATCACATCTTGTCTATTTTACTTTATTCCAGTCTTGTGCGCATATGTGTGAAACATTATGTTAAGTGCTAAAAAAAGTGATGTTTTTTTCAATGCTTAATAACTCATAATATGATTAATGGATTTATCACTTATCTCATCGATTGCTCTCTCACTGGGTTCTCCTTTATGGTTTTTTCAATATATTATTTTACTATTATTAATTGTTTCATATATTTATTATTTTTATCCAATAGAATAATCTGATACTAAATGGGAAATATCCAGATAGTATTTCTACCATGAAATTAATGACATAGAGTTAGGCATTTGTAACTTTAATATTACCTGCTGGTTGAAACTTTTTAAGCCAAGAAAAAAGGCTGAGGGGCTTTGATATCTATATTTGGACAAAAATCTACCTCAAACCATGTTTAAGCTTTTTTTTTCTGTGATACCACTACACGTTGATATTTCTGTTTTTTTTTGGAAACAAGGGTTATCTCTTGTTTTATGTTTATTTTATACTCTCACTCGTCTTTATTAATATGTATATATAAAAAGAGTACCATTGCTTTAGAAGATATATTATAGAGCTTATTATTATTTTATCAATATAATTGTCATATATCACAAAGATCCAGACAATTTAACTGATTAACAACAGACGCATGGTTTTGTTATATATGTTCATACAATTCATAACTTTATTAGTTATATATTTACGATTCATGCTTTCAAAAAAAAAGTGCTTATTTGCTCCATTTTCTTCAACTAAATAATAAAAATAAGAAGTATACAAATTTTATTTTGAAAGATTGGATGACAGATGGTATAATTTGAGGATTACCTTTTTATTTTTAGGTTATAGATTGGGGCTTTTGTATCCTTGTAGTTTTTCCTTTTCAGGTCATTGTATTATTTTTAAGCCTTTTTTAAGTATTAAAAAGAGGCTGAATGTTATGATAAAACATTCTATTTATGGTGAGAGATCCCTACTAATGTGATTGTATCATCTTTTTTATTTAGTTTTTGAAAAAGCAGGAAAACAAACAAACCAAGAATACAACATTATGAGTTTTTTTGTGGCCTTACTTTTCCAAAACTATCGTTATGCCTATTATTATTTTTCATCTCATTGATAGATACAATAAGATAGAATTACGTGTGTATATTAACAATTATATTGAGTATAGCTACTATTTCATTCTACATAGTAAAAAAAAGAAAGTGTGTAATCGGTATTTAGTATCTTTTAATAGATCAGCTCGTCAAAGTGTTTTTTTTTTTTAAAAAAATCTGGTTGTGTTCTGTGCTCATATTACACTGCAAATCTTTTTGTCCCTTTATTGAAAATAGAATACTCAAATAAGATACTATTTGTATAATTACTTTAGATATTTCAAAAGAAAATCAATCAAAAAGACATTATCTGGGATGAATATAGTTAAAAAAGAGTTGATTCTATAGATCTGTCTTTGTTCATCATATTAGGTATTGATAGCTATATGATATTTTTCATAGATATAAAACATACTAGCTTATTTTATTCCAGATAACTTTATCCTATTTTCAGAAAAAAGCGGTAGCCAATAGAAAGCGGTTCCACGAGCTCATTCCGCAGTTTCTTTGTAACAATAAGATATTACTTGTTTTGTTATCAAAATTCTTTATTTTTAGTGTAGTAGAGATGAGAGAAATAAAAGTAACTATGATTAAAGCCAGAGTAAGTGACAAAGTAGTATTTACTACAACTCCAGAGGATTAAAAATAGACTTAATATAAACGAATTGACAGATAAACTTTTATGCATGTAACTAGTGAAGAGACAACAAAATAATACACCGGAGGCATTGATCTTGCGTTACATCCCAGCAACAGTGAGAAAAAAAATCGTTTTTATGAAACACCCAAACAATTTTATTTATTTATTTATTTACTTACTATTATTATTATGGTTGCCACTGCCGTTGCCATGCTTGAAAGAGATTGCGGTCATCCTTTTTAGGTTATATGATGAAGTAAATGAAGCCAACATTTACGATCTTTAAATTACAGGTATGTCTGGGGATTCTTGTATGAGTCTCCTTTACTGAGTTGTTTTAATCAAATTGCTTGGTTTGAAACAAAGTATTAGACTTAATGTTTAAATACGTTAAAATCGTCAGCACAGAGCTTGATGATAACCAAAGTGGCTAATTAATTTTTTTTACCCATTTATCCATTTGGGTACTGTATTTTAAGGTCTCGTGAATTACATTAACCTTTTTAGACTCTAGCTGTTGGTTTCAACTTATTTCATTGTTTAATTTAGAAACATTTACAGCTCTACGACGGAAGTATCATAAAATCCAATATGAAACTAGACGAATGTGTTTGTTTTTTTTTCTCTGACTTTACTTATTTTTTATCCAACTGCTATTTTTAAAGATAACTATTACTGTTTTATAAAAAAAAAATGACATAGTCGTTTTTATAGAACTAGAGAATAAATAGCAGTTTTATTTTTAAACATAGGCTATTTTATGCCCATTTGTACCTCCTCAAAAAAAAATTGACGTCGAAGCGTACCAAGAAAAACATCTCCAGCATCCATTTATTTTTAGACGGCGAATAGAAACCCAATATACCGAAAATATCCACTGTCTGCGTAAAAAAAGTAACTGCGTACATCCATCACATGAATGAAAGATAAATCTTGGCTCGTGTGACCTGCTCGGAAACTGGCGCGAGATGTTACACGAATCTGACCTAAAAATAATATTTCAAAAGAATATAAAACCCAAGAAAATCGATATCATCAACAGTAACTTCAGCTTTTTTTTCTTTTATATACTACTTGCATATAGAGTTATATCTCTTCTTCTTTCCATTTGTACATACACATCAAAAACCAAATATAATTAAAAAAAGTTCTCAATTTAAAAATGACTACTTATTTCAACAATGAAAATGCTACTACTTTTGGGGCTTATCCTTCACCACCTCACTTAGAAAATTATCAAGGATACTTTACATCACTTCATAACTTTAGCTCACCTGCATTAGATTTTACAAATGACATAAAAACGGTCCCTCCTTTTTATCCTAGCCCAGCTGAGTCCCTTGTATCTACTGAAGCAGTTGAATGCACGCCTGATGATAACAAACCTTATCTTCTTGAAACAGATATGTTGAGTACTATGGCAATGGTTCCTCCCCTTGGTCAATACGAAAATTACGGATTAGCAGTGAATGAGTTACACTTTTCAAACTTTCTTCATTCTGAATATACTCAGTGTGATCATATACCTGAAATAGATTTGGTAGATCAGTTCATTGCTCAGCATGAAGCTGCTTTAAATGCCCCTGAAAAGAATACCGAGCAAAGCTTTGAAAAGAAGTCTCATCAGAAACAGCAGGTCTGCAAAGAAACAACCTGGTCTCATTGGACATTTTCTCGTGGGTCATCTCCAGAAATATACTCTGAAGTTTCCTCATCTGATGGTTCTGTTATTTTATCGATCCCTTCCTCACCCAAAACAGAAGGCAAGTCTTCAAGTAAGAAGACAAAAGGGGAAAATAAGGTAACAAAAAAAGTGGTCGGTCGTAAAGGACGCGGTAAAGGTGTTAAAAACAGCTCCAACATCGCAAATATAAAAAAAGATAATACTATGTCCTCTTCTAAATCGGTTAAAGCTCCAGTCGATGGTGCTCTCTACGTCTGTCAACATACTGATTGTGGTAGATCCTTTACAAGACCATATAATCTTACATCCCATATGCGTACACATACATCTGAACGTCCCTATGCTTGTTCTCATTGTGGTCGTAGATTTGCAAGACAACATGATCGTAACAGACACGAAAAGTTGCATTGGGGAATTCGACCATATGCCTGCCACCACTGTCACAAGTCTTTTGCACGAATGGATGCACTAAATCGACATTTACGTATGGAGAATGGTTGCATTGGTGCTCATTAAGCGTTTTTTACTTCAGTTTTTGTTTATGAAATTGACTGATCTTGTTAATATTATATGTATTGTATTAGGGTTTCAAACCCGACATTGTTTAAATTTTACACATCTTCCTCTTTCTTACTTTTTACATTTTTTTTGTCCATTCTATTTTCATCCTGTAAATAATAAAAACAAATTCCATATCAATTTCATTGTCTTTTTTTAGTTTTGAAGTGTACAATAAAAACATTTCAAATGTAAACATCAAAACAAAAACTAAATGTGACCAGAAAATACATCAGCCCACATCCTATGATGACAAATTTACTTTTTTATCATTTCTATTAAATCTTAAGAGTTAACCTTATGACCTTTGTATCTTTTCCTTTTTGCTTGAAATAGGAACTATTATTATATAATCTAAAAGGGGTATAGACGAAAAAAGGGAAAAAAAAAAGTAGACCTTTGTGTGTTACGCCTTTTATTCACTTGCTTTTTTTATGCTAAAAGCCAAGCTAGTGCCATTTATGGAATTTTTATAAGCTATTGCTTTCTTATAATAATATGTATATATCTTTCAGACAGTTCAGTCTATTAACAGAATGTTTGGATATTAAAATATAAGAAGATGCTATAACGAAAGAGCATGACCAAAGTATATATCCAGTTAGGCAAGGCCAATATATTAACAGAAGTTCTATTCAAGAATATACTCTATGTAAAAATATCAATTGAAGAGGACTTGTAGATAAAGTAATAGATATATCTAATGGTAACAAGAAGACAAAGTATATATTAGGTGAGAACTAATGGTATTTGGAATAAGCCAATTAAGCATCGTTAAAGTAGAAGAAGATACAGAATTGTGTTTCTGAAAAAAAAAAGTAAATTAGTAACCTCTTATGTTTGTAAATAAACATGCAATTGGCATCAACCTGTAAATACCATGGTATCTCTTAATGTTTACATGCACCTTAATCCATGTCAATGTTTCAAACCTTTACGGTTAATTCGAACTACATATTAGAAGAGAATGTCCCTGAACATCTATATTTTCTTTAATCGTCTTAACGAGGATATAAATCAGAAATTTAACTATACTAGTGGCAGCTCTTAGAGAAAAATGAAGTCAATGGTAATTATGAATATATAAGTATGATAAAATTAATCATATAAGGATCAATTACTATAATATATATTAATTAGCAATCAAAGGTAAAAAAACTATATCTAACGTTAAGGTTGTCTTTATATACATGTAATATAAAATTTTAATTAGCAACTTCTGTAAGAAATTAGGAAAATTATCGCCAGCGAATCAACTTAGATTACGAGATAACGGTTCAAGAAAATGAGAAAAAGTGTCAAATTATTGAACAGGTTGGTGAGAAGAAAATTGAGTCAAAAGCGAGGTTAAGGTGAAAGAGTTATATCTAGCATTCTGCTAAATTCATTGGTAACGCCGCCTCCTGGCTTCCATTTTACCACCTGGGGTCGTTAAATATCCTGCTACTCTACCCACCAGGACGGCTATTGCCGGCTCTTTCCATAGGCTTGTCGATGCCGTAAGGTTTATATTTCATCAATGTTTATTTAATGGGTTACTCACTTGTTTTTTATATATTCTCCTCTACTCGTCTACTGTTCTGATCTTTATGGTATGTTCTTGTGGCTTCTACTGGTGCTTCTATCTGATTCATGGTATCGACGATATGCTTGCATATTTTGGTTCTCTACTTTATTGATTGTATTTATTGATTTATACATTTATTATTTTTCAATTTCTTGAAAAAAAAACAAAAACTAAAAAAAAACAATATAGATGCTACCTAAACATCTTCTCGTTTTGAAATTAAAAGGTGATGATAATATTTTTTTTTGCTAGCTAAACAACTGATAAATCATTGGTTCTTTTATATATAAAAGAATCAAGGCTAAACACATTAAGGCAGTTGTCATTTATTTTTGGAAGGTTTTCTCGATACCCTAGTTATAGCACTGTATTGCTTATTTCAAAAAATTGATAAGGCGTCACAAGTTATTTATACAAAGGGTAAATATTTTCAGAGAGGTAAAATAGGAAAAAGAACAACCAATGAGTTTTCACTACTCCGATTGAGGTTATAGAATCCGAAACCTTGTAATGTAGTGGATGTTCTACTTGAGTTCACGTCTCTATGCTATACCGTACAAAACGTTTAAAGAATTTGCTCAGTATGCACCAGGTCATTACCAAACAGTCCTATATTAGTTCCGTATATTAAATTTACTGAAAAAATATTTACCCCACAAACAAAGCGCTGAGACAAGTCTGTAGATGAAGTTGTAGAGAGAGAGAGAGAGAGAGAGAGAGAGAATGTAAAGCCAAGAGAGCCATTCCATCATAAATATAAGAAATAATAAATCCATAAAGATTATACATACCAAGCTATCTTTAAATAGTCGACGAAACCTTAAAGCATACCAGTGCAATAAGCCTTCAAGATGGAAGCGGATATGAAGACATTTTAGCCTTAAATAATCCTTTCTTTGTTGACACTACTTCGCCTATTCTTGCTATTTTAAAAATAGAAATGGTAACTTATCAAATGTATAGAATAAAAATCATATACACATTACCAAATAAAGCCCTTTCCACGCAGTGTCAGTAAGAGTGATCAGGTATTGTCCATGGAGTGAGGTTAAATACCTTGTTATTCACCAAATAGAATCCAAGAACAAATTAGCAAAATCTAGAGCTGGAGTAGCGTAGAATCAGAAGTGTCAACTTGGTTATAAGATGTCCTTTCTTTGAAAAAATGGCTTTTGGGATAATAACTAGCATATCTTATCAAATTCACTTTCCATCATTGAAATGGAATGGATTACCTTTAATACACAAATAAATATTTAAACAAAGAAGCAAATGAGTAAAAATATCTAATGCCCTTATCCTTCTATAAACCATAATACTCAAACACAACAAGACCAGGACTATAGGAACAAGTATTCTTGTATAGCATTTTGAAACTGATCTTTCTAAAGAAATAAATAAGCATTAACAAAAAGGTATTGAAATAGAATATTTACCTACATCACTTTCTTTTTATATAAAATGTTGAGTGATCAGAAAAGTATAAAATAGAGAAAGAAGGAAGAAGTCAGAAATAAAAGTTTTTTTTTTTTTGGATACAGTACCTATTATGATATATAAATTTTCATTTGATAAATCAGAAAACAAGAACAAGGATGCCTAAATCTATCATTTTGCTTTTTTTTTTTTTATGCAAAAGTAATAAAGTAAAAGAGGGTCCCAGGCTGATCTCTTCCTCAATTCCATGTAAGGTGTTTTTTTACTTATCCGTTTTTCTTCCTCTCATTTTGGAAATCATGAAACACAGAAAAGAATTTCCTGGTTTGTAGAAAAAAAAAATCGTACCAGAGAATGGAGTAGCTTTCATTTTTAACAATAGTTTTTGGTGGGTCTATCAGTGCTTTAAGTTGATGCAGCATTTCGGTTATGTAACATAAATCATCCAAAATAATGCTGAAAACTTCAAAAAGAATCCCAGATCGCTCTTTTTACAGTTGATCCACGCACTTTCACTAAATTAATTGAAGTACGCATATTCACAATTGAATTAGTCTACTTTACTAAACTAACCTTAATTCCGGACCAAAAATCAAGACACCGAGCGGTAGGTTAAGTCTATTTTTTCAGAATTCTTTTTGGCAGCTTGCACAATGGAGTAATTTGAAAAGTAAAATGAACAAGGTGGATGCAAAAAAAATTGTTACTTGCCTGAGCATAAACAGTATCAGATATAATGTAAAAAGAAAACCAGTTTCGTGATTATATATTTTGACTTTTTCGGGGATGAAAAGACCCAGTTAATGCTGCACTTTTTACGTCTGCACACAAGGAGATTCCGGTCGGACTCTGGAAGCCAAAATGAACTCAGTGCGGAAAAGCGAGTTTACCTTGTACAAAAAGGTTCATTATTTTAATCCAAGTTGTACATTGCGCTATCAGTGCATGAGAAAAAAACTAAAGCACTCAAGTAACTAGCATCAGTGCCTCATATCCATTGGCCATTATGATAGGTCACTTTTTGACGCGAGGCAACTAGCACAGTAGCACTTCAAAAATAACCTGGACCCCTTTATATACGATACATCTTGGTTTTTCTTTTACATCTTCTTTATTCTCTCTTTATCTTTTTTTTATTTTTTATTTTTAAATTTGATTGATTTTCTTTATAGAAATCTAACCCGCTCAGTAGCTCTTATTTTTCAATACCCCTTCCCTGATAACACCACTCACTATCTTTTCCCACACCAGTCCTTAAAAATTGAATATCCTTTGTCATAAAATGAACAACATTCACTGGTCTTCTGAGTATCTTAATGAGTATGATGCTCCTCAATACGTAGAAAACAATGGTATCGAGAGTAAACAGTCCAGCATGGTTTATACTGGTAAATATCTATGTATATGTTATAATGAGGAGCGAAATAGAAAATATAAAACAGTTTAGACTTTATAATACTAATCAATGTTATTAGTTCCGTCTTACTATGCATCGATGATCGCTGCTTCACCTTCTGAGTCTCCGCTGTCACCAAGTAGTGGTGTAGCTTTTGGTGGTGAGTCATTTATCACTAGCCCCTATTCATTGCAATCGCAGAATTTAGGAAGTCCCGATTCATTAATGTCTGGTTCACCTCTGACTCCTCTCTATCAAGTACTACCTCCTTTAGTACAGTCATCCTCCAGCACCACTATTAATTCAACCTCTTCTTCAAGTTCGGTGTATATTAGCGAAGCGATTGCAAAAGCTTCAGCATTGCCAGAGTCATTTTACCCTGAATTCCTTCAGTATTCCAAGGAGTCGTTTGAACAGACTAGTTCCAAGAACAATGTCAATACGAAAAGGCGCAGACAGCCTCAAGATGCTGACGAGAATGAAAAAAGTCAGTCTTCTTCTTCATCTTCGGATGAAGAAGATATTTCTGATGAGCGTCGTGCTTGTAAGCAAGCTAAAATCGAGTAAGTTTTTTTTTTTTTTTTTTTTTTTTTTTTTATATGAAAAACAAATTGCTCTTCCGTTAACACAGTCTGAAAGCTGAGAGAAGATCTCATTTTTATGAATGTGTGTATGAGAATATCATACTCTGAGAAAAAAAACGTTGAAAGTTAATTATCAGATCAAGCTAACTACTATAATGTTTATTTTTATATATTTACTCTGAAAAAAAGTAATGAGGGAGACAACACTTCCATGACAGAGCTTAGACGCCAAATTCATATTCAGTCGGAGCAAAAACGTCGCGCCCAAATCAAGGACGGATTTGAAGATTTACGTAATGAATTACCCGCATGTCTAAATAAGAAGATGAGCAAAGTCACGCTATTACATAGAAGTAAGTAACTCATTTAATTAATATATAACTATTGTAACATGTATTAACTTTATATACAACTTTTTTTTTAGCTGTTCAACATATTCAACATTTGAAATCAACTCAAATCTCTATCTTGGCGGAGTTGGAACGACTTATTCAAGAAAACGAACAACTCCGAAAGTAAGTTGAGCAACACCAAAGATATTCTTTGTGTTCCCACACAAAGTTACTAAAATCATTTCGCAATGATAGGTTTCAACAGGGTGTTTTACAGAAGCAGGCTCTTGAAAATATGTACCCCATTGGAAATATCTAAGTTGTTTTTTATACTTTAAACACCTTTTTTGCATACGCTACAAATATTGTAAACCTACATATCTATCAAAAAAAAAAAAAGCCAAAAAAAAAACCTTCCTTATAGAGTTTCCATCCAGCATCTTAAACCTCAAGCCTCTATTTTCAGTATACCCATCCCCCTTTAAATGCCCTATTTTTCTTACATTTTCTTTATTTTTAAGCTCTGTCTGTTATTCGTTCTCTTTCTTCTATTAAATTAGTAGAGAGTACACAGACGTTAAAGCGATATGTTTTACGTTGAAATATATATACTTTTTTAGAATATTTTTATCCAATAAGGCTATTTTTTAACCAAATGTTCACTTTCCTACTCCAACTCCTCCAACTTATCTTTTATTTTTTTCTTACTGAAAGAGGAAGAGAAGTAGCTTTTCGTTTTTTCTCATTATTTTACAAGCATTTTTTAAACAACATACATATTCAATTTTGTCACACAACGAGCCACGTCTGTTATTATTATCAAATTAAACTTATTGAGGAGGCTTATTTTCAGTAACACATGTCCATACGTAAAAAAAATAAAAATAAAAAACCAGTAAATATATAGTTTATTATCAACGAAAAAAGGAAAATACTACAAAGGTATCAAAAGTTATAAAGGATTTTTTTTTGTTTTAAGAAAAGTATCATAATAAGTAAAACAAAAAAAAACAAAAAAAAACAAGGAGAACAAGGAGGAGAAAAAGGGAGGTTTTTTTTTTTCGTTTTTCTTTATGTATGTGCACCACAGCTTCAAAGAGAGAGAGATAGAGTATATATTTTTGATAGAAATTATTGCTATTAGTGAAGTTATTGTCATTACTATTAATTTTGGTTTTGATTGTCTTGCTGATTATTGCTACCACTGTTACGAGGAATAAATTTAACTAATAAAACAATAATGATGATGATAACGATGACTGCAAAGATACCAAAGCAAATCCATTTCTTACGGCGAGTAGCTCTTGCGGTGACAGCTGCCTTCTCAACATGTTTTACACCCACTTCCAAATCGCCCGTTACTTGTTCTGCACTTGATTCAATCGTATCGAGTACCTGAGATTGGTGTTCAAGTAACGTCTGCATCTCTTCAAATAATGTAGATAGTTCTTGAACGCTCTTGGCTAATCGGCGAATATCTTCATGACGTTCCTGGACCGCGTCCAAAGTGTTTTGTGCGCCCTGGCGTCTATATTCACTGTTGACTGATTGTAATAGCTGATTGGCGAAAACACTAGAGCTTCCTTGTTCTGCATTTGTGATAATCTCATTGATCTCTTCGGGTGAAGCGTTAGGCTTAGCGATTTTGATTTGTCTTTCCAGCTGTTGTCCCTCGGCTTTTTGGAACTCGTATGCTACTTGACGATGTCTCTCGATAGAGCTCATGAAAGACTTTGTAACCGCACTAAACGTATTCTTTCTCATTGCCAAATCACTTTGAGCGCGGTTAGGTTCGATTTCCTTTAGCTTTTGCTTGATATGAGTCATGATACTCTGAGTTTCATTTGTGAGATCTTCTACTGCAAGTTTTGAGCGTTGGAGTTCGTTGGCATCTGCGATTTGGAACATGCTAGATTGGTAAGTTTGGATGCGACTAACATTTTGATTGATCACATTGATGCTGTCCTTTATGTGTCCGATTTGTGCAAGGAAACCTTCCACTGTTGAGATATCTTCGCCTCCACCATTGCCTTGTGATTGTAAAAGTGGTCGCATTTCATAGCCACCAGAGGGGTTACTATTACCATGAAGTTCAGCAAGTCTATTAACGCTCATTTTATATACTTATGTTATATATTAATAGTATTATTATTTATAGGCAATGTATAGTGAAAAGCAAAAATGAAATGAAAGAGTGAAAAAACAAAACAAAAAAAACCAAGAAAAAGAAATATATAACTCAATGTCGGGGAAAGAATCTATAATTACCTACTGACAAATAAAGAAATTACTCAAAATAAAAAATAGGGCTGAGTACTGTTAAACAAAAGTTAAGATCACTTGGTAACATAAAGAAATGAACATAACTTTCTCTGAACTAAGTCATACTCCGATAACAAATCCTTTTTTCATGTCTTTGTGAAAGAAAATCACATATTTTTTTTTTTAGAATGTTGTATAAAGACGAAAAATATTAAACAGTAATAGATTTCCGTGAAAACACCACCCCAAAAATAGAAAAGCCGGCTTCAGGTGATTTGATTGGCCCTTGAAAATTACTTATTTTTAAATAAAATAAAAAAAACCAGGTCATTTAAGTAAACTGTATTGGTTTAAGTGACCTCACTGTTTTTTTCAAGAAATTGAGAAAAAGTTACCAATAATTGAGAGAAAAATAATAAATGTATAAATAAATAAATGCATTCAATAAAGTAGAGAACCAAAATGTGCAAGCATATCGTCGATACCATGAATCAGATAGAAGCACCAGTAGAAGCCACAAGAACATACCATAAAGATCAGAACAGTAGACGAGTAGAGGAGAATATACCAGTGAAGACCATATGTATGTATATCAGAGCAGAACCAAGAAAAAGGGAAATAAATAAAACAGAAGTGAGTAGCCCATTAAATAAACATTGATGAAAATATAAAAACTTACGGCATCGACAAGCCCATGGAAAGAGCAGGCAATAGCCGACCTGGCGGGCGGACAGAAAAGGTGCTTAACGACCCCAGGTGGTGAAATGGAAGCCAGGAGGCGGCGTTACCAATGAATTTAGCAGAATGCTAGATATAACTCTTTCACCTTAACCTCGCTTTTGACTCAATTTTCTTCTCATCAACATTTTCTCATTTTCTTGAAAAAGATAGTATGCAATATTTTAGAAATTCTGAATAGTGACATGGTTGTTTACAACCCCCTTTATAACTGCTTGCTTCGTAAACCAAATTTGGAGCCATCGATAGCTATTTCCATCATTACTAGTACCATGGTTCCTTTTGTCGTAACCCTACTAATCACCTTAATTCTGATCCCTTCTTATCTGCTAGTCTGATGTTGTCAATTAATGGGTTTGACCATCATTTTTATACTGATTTTTGTACAATGAAGTTTATTATGTCAAAAAATAAAACCCTCTTCAATACACTATAGTAGCGGTATTCGATTTTACCTATAGATCGACAGAGGTAATGAAGTAGGCTCAAATATTTATTTAGGAAGAGACAGATTTGAGCATCACTGCTTGTTAAGACATCACTCAGTTTAGTAGTGCCCCTTCAAAATCCAAGAAATGGATATCCTACATCAACCTGAAAAAAAACACACATAACGAAAACACAAGCCAGAAAATATTACATTTGCAAATCATTTATTATATTTTTTAACAATCACTTTTTCCTGCCTAAAAGAAAAAAAAAAAGTTAATTCTGCATTCTTGGAATAAAAACTTAATAAGAGGGATGATCAAAAAGAATAGAGTTTCAGTAATTTGGGTATAGATATATTAGTCTTCAGAGTAAATCAGACTGACGTGCAAATGTCTTTTGAATATCATCGTTCGCTCTATTCTTTTCTTACTCCCCTCCTTTTTTTAAGCGAACATTTAATAGCTTACCTTGAATAATCAAATAGCAAAAAAATAAAATAAAAAACAAACTACAAATCACTTTGGTCTTAAATACCCTTGAAAGTTTGTAAAGCGAAAAAAATTTATGTGATTGCATTTTTCTCTAGTCACTTTTTTTTAATCAGCGAAAAGAGTGGATTTATGTTTTTTTATTACTTGAGAAGGAAGTTGACAAAAGAGGAACACAATTATTTTTCATTTCTTAAACCCATCCTACCCTCACTCTTTGTTACTCATCCATTTCGCAGGACTTTATTAAGACGAGTTTATTACCTCATTTTTTTTAATTGATATTATGCCGAAGAAATCACTATCGTTTGTAACAAGCATTCGATTTACACCTGTGTTTTCCCAGAAAATATATTAAAAAAGGGACACCCAGCACAGGTACTTTTCTAAGTTGAAAGAATATATCTTTGTGCGATCAGCAAAATGGGATCCTTAATTGAAAGGAATTTCAAGTTTCATCTTTTAATTTGTTTTCTGATGCGGGGACCGGATTACAGCCAGACCTGCATAAATGCACAATGCATACAAAAAAAGATCGGCGGAGGGTATGCATTTATCCAGGTCAGATTGTAGACCGAAAAAATTCTGTCCAGCCTCAATATAGCCTCACATAAATGAGCAAATCTAATGAATATGAGTCAATCTAATAAAAGTAAGTCAGCCAAATAAAAGTGATTTTATTAATTTTACCTTTTGATAGGCCAAACACTTGTGTCAAAAAATAAAAGAGTAGGTCATCCAATTTTAGTGAAAAGTTTTTAAGATCACACATTTTCTGAATCGAGTCAACTTTTTGAAAAGGCGTCGTCTCTGAATTGGAATCAATCAATCCAAATCAAGTTAATCATCTGAAAATAAGTCCACCTATCCCATCATGAATGAAATAAAAAAGACCTAATAGAGTTATTTGATCTATTTAAAGGTTGTAGTCAACTTTTCGATGACTGATCCGAGTTTTATTTCTGTTATAGTTGATGATGGATAAAGTTTTTATAACAACAAGTGAGAAGTAAAGTAATAAATAGGTCTCATATGACATCAATTTTATTCGAGTTTAAGGAAGAGGAACCCATAGTAAAAAATCAAAGATATACATTTTAGTTTATTTTGATATCTCTCATTTGAAGACCTCTGTTAGTACTTTTAAGTGTGATGTATGAAAAATACTCCATTTGATGTCGCTTAAATGTAAGCTAACAATAATAATTAGAAGATATTATATCCTTCATATTTTGAGGAACAAATTTTCTATAATTTTCATAAGGTGTTATTTAAATATCTCATATTCAAGAAGAAGAGAGGTTTTCAATATTTGTTGATTTTGACAGGTTTCACAGGAACGATGTTATTTTTTTTTTTTTTTATCCCACTAACTTTTACTTTGGATGAAAACCAAAGCTTATCTTCATCGATCCCAAACATGACCAACCACCAAACACAAACATTAGATGCGGCTGTAAAACAATACGGCACACTTTATAGTACCGCTGGGTTCAAAGAAGATCTTGATAAAACAATGAAATGGTTGCCCTTTCACAACACTAAGATTGACAAAGAAGACCCAAACTATATTGGCGACATCCTCAAAAGAAATACAGACAACTCTATCAGCATCAGCTACAAAGAGGATAGTTTACCCAATGTATGTTCGCCACTTATACTATTTGATATTTCAAAGCTTGAAATAAATGGAAGCAGATTCAACCCGGATT
Organism: Backusella circina FSU 941; assembly: GCA_025399235.1. NCBI lineage: Eukaryota > Fungi > Mucoromycota > Mucoromycetes > Mucorales > Backusellaceae > Backusella > Backusella circina. The sequence continues at coordinate 95,596 of MU622369.1, read as the reverse complement.
TCTATGCAAACCGTTATAAATGGAAATTTGACGAAGAGCCATCAACAAGTACCTCAGACCATGATGATCACAGTCGTTTTAAACTGGAAGAAGCAATAGATATTGAGGAAAATGACGTGGAGGATGCTTAAATAGCAAGTACAACTACTGCTTGTAAAGGGTATCTAAAAAGATTTAAATCATCGGATGATTACTGTCAAACTGTAGATGTATATGCCTCAACTGTAACCTGTAGTAATTGTTTCCGACATCTAAGAAATCAGGTCTTTAGAAGAAATAGAAAAGCTGTTCATATTTCAGGAACTCTTCAGTGTTTTAATAGACCTTGTAAAATCAACACCATTAGCAGAGACAAGAACGGAGCAAAAACATCGGTTTGATTGGCTTTATCTCATAAATATCGAAGTACTCCCAGTCACTATCTCTTTTTAGAAAGGAATCCAAGCCAACTACGTAAGTTAGACGACAAAGAAAATTTTTTCTTTATTATGAAATATATAAAATTAATTATAAAAAAAAAAAATCATATATATGTTCAACGTAGATTGTAAATATCAATCACTCTTCGAATCCCATCGAAAGTCTGATCTCTTATCAACGGAGACTAATTAAATATGGAGTCTTTACCTTCCCAGACATAGGTATACCTTCAAATTTTCCGGTGACATCTCTTTTCACCTTTTCATATTTATTTAAATTTTCAATAAAAAATACATTCATTTTATGGTTACAAAATACTGCTATTATGGAATGACTTTTACTCCACTGCAAAGCAATTGTTTTCTACAAATTCTAACCTGGAAATTTTATTTTTATTAATTTCCATGTAGACGTTTCATAATTATACTCCTATTTTGATCTGATAATCATCACTGCAAACGGTAGTGATGTAAAGTAAGAATTGATAAATTGCATATCAAGCGCCAAATTGTCAAATAGGTAAGTCAAGTTAAAACCACGTTTCAATGCACCTCATTTGATCATGAAATTTATAATCATTAACCATAATAATAGCTGTTTTATTTTATTTTATTTTTAGTGATACGCTCAATGATATCATGTCTATAATGCATGAAATATATACTATATTCCATCGTCTGAGAACTCGAAAAAATATTTATTCTCTGATAATACCAATCAGATAAGATCCTTGTATCCACCAAGGCTCCGCTTTTTTTCAGTGATAATGTAGAAAAAAACAAAAAAAGACAAAAAGAAAGCCAGGAAGAAAAAAGGAAAATAATTAAGAAAGGTAGTAACCTCATAAAAATAACTCGGATGTACGATATATGATATCTATTAGGTTTTACTTATGATAGCTAACTTTAATAATGTTAATACAATAAAATAATGACATAATTCTAATGTATAATATAAAGTGATCATCAGAGTGGTAACTTTAAAAAACAAAATTATTATAGTACATACTTTGGATAAACAATAAACAAACAAAACATCACTACCTTCATCACAAATAACACAATGTATAAATTAGTGAATTACAAAATTTAAAGTAAACAAGAGAAACTACATGAAGTAATATAGGCTTCATTTACCAGTAGTAAATATTTGAAATACAGAAGGAATGGATATATAGGATTTCCATAAAGTATATCTAAGAAATAGGAAAACTGTCCCTAGCCTCGGGATTATCATTAAGAAACTGAGCCCAAGAATAGTATTGGGGTTTTCAAATTTATCTTTTGATTGTGTTCTTTAGTTAGAAACCACGTTAGTTGTCTGATGCTTATTGAAACCTATGTCATAGCAAATATATGGTTAATTTAAAATCGCTCTTATTTTCTTTTCTTTTTTATGTTTCAGTAAAAAAAAAAAATGGTGCATTAAAACATTATTTTGGTGACGAATTCCATAGAATTATAATGATAAAATTATATTTAGACAAATATTAGCGACAGGCTATAGAAATGCAGAACGCATTGTTTTTTTTAAAAAAATAAAAAAAAGCAAAAAAAAACTTCCCTTATTCACTTCTAGTTCGTCTAGGGTTAGGATAATAATGTAGAGCTACGACTATAAAAAGCGAATGAACTATATTATGTACACTCAAACACATGCGTTGTACGCATAAATTATCATAAGAAAAAAAAACGGTTCAATAGATACGGAACTTTCTTCTGTTCTAAATGGATTTGAAGGTAAAGTAAAACAGAAGTTGTAGTGATGTGGTGTATCTTTTTCGTTTCTGTATAAACAATAAAATCCAAATAAAAAGGGTAAATTTGGATAATGACTTGCTAATGGATAGCTTTATTTATTAACCTGTACCTGTTATAACTTTCCTTCTTTTTTACTGTATTTAGTTAAGATAATTCAACAAAAAAGTTATAGTTTGCTGAAATTAAACAGACTTCCCTATGAAGGTGGCTTGTATCACATTGATTTAATTACCGCATTTACATGAAAAAGAATTCAAGGAGCTGTAAAGAAAAATAATCCTTATATCATGAGGGTGAAAAAACAAGGATCTTTTATAAATAATAAAATAGGGCATGAACAACCTAAATATGTGCCGTCCTTAAAAAAAAAGGAATAAGAGAAAACATTATTTGGTTTCAGAAAGAATAACTCTAATTAGGATCAAGCAGGTGATTTATTGATTTGAGCTCGCGTGGCTGGATGCAGATTGGAATAAAAACATTAGGATATAACTTGCTCGTACATACAATATATAAAAAATAAAGGAAAGAGAGTGAAAGAAAGAGATCGACAGTAAGCTGATTAGGAAATGAATCAACAGAAAATCAAATTTATTCTAATTTTCTTTTGTATATATACTTTGTACCATTATTCTTTAGAAAAGCATTCCTATTCACCAAGAAGTTTAGAAACGTAAATAGTATTTGTCACAGGTCACCACAGATTGAGCCATTTTTTTCGACATGAAGGAAATAAATTTATCCAAGTAAAACAGAAACACTTTATAGGCATTGGTCCGCCATGTTTACTTTTTAAAATCCACGGGCAAACGTACCCGCTTATCTTACCCAATCTGGCTAGTCAACCTTAACCACTTTTTTTTATATAAAAGAGCAAAAAACTCTGAATTCTGTACTTTTTTTTTTTATTAATATTTATCTTTACTTGTTTTATTTTATCTAATTTTATTTTATTGCAATTGTCATTTGTTATATAGAGACTCCTTATTTATCTTTTGCATATCCAATTGGTACCGTTATTTATATCATACAATAAAAGCAACAAGGAAAGATTGAAAAAATTTTGAGATACCAGCAGCACCAAACACGATATAACAATGTCTTCTATTACTGCTATTGCAAACCAAAGAAGTAACTGCTATTTTGATGATACCAATTATCTTTCATCAGGATCATATTTCGCCAATGACGACACTATTCCTAGATCCGTCTCACCCGATTGCATAGAAACCGTTCCGACTGACTCAGCTGTAAAAGATTGTCCTTCATTATTAATTCAAAGTGATAGAGGATCGAGCGATACATTTTCCTCTGCATCATCATCTGTTGCTACACCATCATTGACTAGCACACCTGAGATTAAGCTAGTTAAACTTATCCCAGTTAAAAAACACGGCAAGTATCTTACAGCCTTCTTCAGTGGAAACTTATTCAACTTGAAAATGACACCTACCACTGGATTATTGAATGAAGTAAATAGTGGAACAAGGCCTGCTAATAACGGAAGGCGTCTTAGTGTAACTTCTAATCATAGCGCCAGCTCTTCTGGTAGTTCAACCAGTCGACTCAGTAAATCATTCTTTCGTATGTTCGGTTCATCTCCTCTCAGTGGTAAAAAGAGTTCACCTGAGAATGGTCACTCTTCTAGCCCCAGCTACCAGCATGTGCCTATCTTGACTGAAAAATATGGTGACTACATCAAACCTGGACGTCGATCCACCAAGGGAATGGGGTCCACTTCCAAAAAAAATATTGCTAGTGGTGCAACTGCTGTAATTCGCTTAGTACAACAACGAAAAGGTGGAAGAATTTTAGCTGTCAAAGAATTTAAAAAGAGAGACAAGTCTGAAGCTCAACGCGATTATCAAAAACGCATGCTTAATGAATATTGTATCAGCAAGTCTGCCTCAAGTAACGCCCATATTGTAGAAGCTCTAGATTTAGTAAAAGACGAAAAGAATCGCTGGTGTGTTGTTATGGAATATGTAAGTTTAGATTATAGTTTATATGAGTAAACTTTACGCTAATTTTTTTTGCTGGTAGTGTTCTGGTGGTGATGTATTCAATTTATTGAATGAGAGACCTAATATGCCACCTGATGATGCAGCTTGTATCTTTAAGCAACTCTTACTTGGTTTACAACATTTACACAATCTTGGTATTGCTCACCGTGATATTAAACCTGAAAACTTGGTCTTATCCGCTTGTGGAACTGTCAAAATTGCAGATTTTGGTGTTGCTGAGGTTGTACAGACATGTTTTGAGAAGGAAGCTCATCCTTGTAAGAAATGGTGTGGTTCTGAACCCTTTTGGTCACCAGAAATGTGGAAAATTAAGGATGAGCATACTCCTTATGACGGTAAAGCATTTGATGTCTGGAGTGCGGCTACCACTTATTTCTGTGTCAGATCCAGACAACTTCCTTTTACTGCTTCTTTCTTTACTGGCCGCCCTGGAGGTAAGGTCCCATTTGGCGCATCTCCTGGATCTCCTGCTGCCGTCGCTGCGCAAGCTATTGATGGCGGTGATTTTGACTATAAACATTATGTGGAACAACGTCAGAATTTAGACCCAAGTGACTGTGACTTATTTAAAAACTTTAGTCAACGCGAACGCGAATGTTTAGCTGGTATGATGGATCCCAATCCCGAGACTCGGTGGAGTGTTGACCAAGCGTTAGCATGTCCTTGGATGAGTTCATTTGAAGTATGTAATGAGGGTAAACTTTCCAACGGTTATTACCATACCCATTTTGTAACAAAAAATTAAGAATGTATTTTCTGTTTCACTTTGTATTATAGTTATTTTTTTCCTGTTATATTTTCTGTACAATTCAACATTTTATATCCTTAGAATTACCCTTCCTTGTAGATTTATTTTTCTTTTATAGATATTAAATATAGATTATACAAATATAAATTTGTCATATTACATTTTAAGTAATAAATCTGTTGTAATACATATAAATATAAGAAGGGTAAGCTTTTTCATTTTTATGGGTCATCCCACTTTGATTCAATTCAGTATATTATATCAAATTAACAAGGATAATATTCATATTGCGCAGTTCCACGCAATTGAATTCAAAAGTTGTACACTCTACAGCTATAGGGAGAGTGATTCATCCGTTCTCTGTTGCTTATATGGCCTTCATTCACTGATATTTCCTCAATATCAATACTTGGCTCATACTGATGTATATTCAAATGCGTTCAGTATGTGATACCATTCTATCAAATACTACCAAAAAGAGCGCTGATCACCTGACTCAGATGATGCGTATTTCGAACCCGTGTAACTTTTGAATTCTCATTATTTGAACAATCATATAATCGCGTTGTTTTTATTTATTTATTTCTATTTATTCAAGTATAATGATGGCAGATCTTGGACTTGAAAAGACATTCTGTGACATTTGCAAGTTTGAGTTTGCAGACGCCTTAGAATATTTTCGTCACAAGCCAAGTTGTCTTGTAGACACAACCAAACTCTCAGTACTCGATGAAAAAGGTGGATAAGTATGCTTTTTTTCTTTATTTATTCAATATTACACTTTATAATAATAATACATATTCAAAAGGTTCACCAGCTGCTGTTTCTATTTCACAAGAAGAGGATGGTACTTATGCCTGCAAAAAGTGTAATATATACTTCTCTAATTCTCGGTCACTTCAACTTCATTTAACGTCAAAATGCATGGCAACCAAACAAGGTAGACTACTTTATTTCCTTATTTATACTCAGATATAATATATAATCATCAGCTCTATTAGACAAAGTTTTGTCTCCCAACCATCAATATCAAAAGTACCAGTTTGTCTGTCCCAACTGTGATGCATCATTTCCATCACAAGTAGATATTCATCACCATTCAAGACACACTTGTATAGCCAACGAAGGTATTTTTTTTTATTATAAAGATGGTGTATATTGCTTAACCCACCATTGTCCTATAGAGGAGTTTTACTGTAACTTGTGTGATAGTGGATTTCCATTTATGCGTTTTTTACGAGATCATTATGACAGTATTCATGCTCAAGTCATAAAAGTACGTGACCCAGAGGACTCTAGTAAGTGTGTTTTATATATATATATAAATATTGCTTCTAAAGACTATGAAATGCCAGCCTTTGGTAGTGAGATTCAAGTGGAAAGAAACGATGCAGGGTATTTTTGTTGTCCAACATGTGATTCAAGATATAAACTAGCGACTTCATTTAAGAATCACTTGAGGCGACCATGCACAGAAACCAGAGGTAGTATATTTCTTGTTTATCTTTGTTATATTCTAATTGATAAATAGGTCTTAAAATGTGTGAAATATGCAGTCGTTACTTTGATGGAGAGAATGGAATAATAATACACAAGTACAATTATCATCACAGAGAAATCAATGTAAAAGGGATTTATTTAAAAGGCAAGTCAGTAAGTCAGGCTATTGGAGTATGATGTTGTTTATCAACCTCTTTATAGATCATGAGAGAGAGGTTGCATTTACAAGAGACGACGAAGAGGAGTTTCAGTGTCCATCTTGTCTGTTTAAGTCAAATAATTCTTCAGTATTTAAAGGACATGTGCTTAAGAAGCCCTGTCGTGGTGATATAGGTAAGTGTATTGTAGTGCTACGTGTTCAAGTTATTTAGTTTGATATGAATTCAATATGCAAAAACAAATATAAAAGTCAAAAAAGCGAGTCATGGAAGAAAGTTTAATATCTCTACACGCGGGAAATCACAAGAGGGTCACGATCCTACTCACAAAGGGAAATAGCTTGTAATATAGAGGAGATAAAAACAATAACTGTAGTGCCTTATTTACATATCAACAAGATATACTATATATATTAGTCACTCATCTTCATAAATGATATTAATAAAGGAAAAGCAATGTTGTTATATAAGTTGAATGATAAATTCATGGTGTTTATTACAGGATATCTTGGATTGGTGTCTATGATTATATTGTACCTGTTCTTTAATAGTTATGAACGAGTTGATGTTATTTATATCTTTTGCATCACAGCTACAAGTCTATAACTGAAGATAGGCTTACTGATAATAAAAATGAATATTCTTTTGCTTATGAGATTCACGCTGAATGACTTGTTCTTATCAGAATATCCTACAATCAAGGTAAACACTCTTTTGTATTTAAAACTTGATATAAAAAAGATATTTGCAATTGACAACATTAGTTTTCGAAATCTATTTTTATTATCAACATATTCATATAAATAATTGTAGGATATATAAAATAGCAGCTTAAGAAATGTCATTTTTTTGAAATTACATCTCTTTCTTATTTTTATTAGCTATAAGAAAAAATGAAGTCTTTACTTTTAATGTTTATTCTTTACTTGAATATTAAATCTATCTATGCTCAAGATGTAGATTTGCCTCCTTTTGATTCTGTTCCTTTCGGTAATGTTTATGGTCAAGAGTTTCCTCGCGTCAACCCATCTTATTGTCAAGGATTTAATATCGACTATCCCATTGCGCCTGGCCTTGCTTTCGAAATCGGTTCCACTCAGGAGATTCACTGGTCTTTTAACAAGAGTGTTGAATATCCTGCTGATTATATTGTCCGTATTCGACTTATGAATAGCACTCAGCACTTTCATTATATTATCCAAGGATTTTCTCGTAATATGCGTATAGTAAATTGCAGAATAGAGCATGATTACTAACGATATATATATATATATATATATATATATATATATATATATAACAAATAGAAATCGCCTCAAATGGTCAAGAAAACAAAGGCTCCGTTTCATTCCCGTTAAAAGTTGTAGGAAGCTCTGGTACTTACCATTACCGAGTTATGACTCATGCTAAGGTAGCGTATTATAATATGCATTATCTCTAGAGAAGTAACTCATTATTGAAAAAATGTAGAATCAAACTGTGCATTGCGTTTATGAATCCGTTCCCTTTACTTTGCTGGGCAATCCATATAAAAATGAAGTCATTGCAGGTGCTGCTTATTCTTACGTTAATGTGGATGGAACATATCTCACTGAGCCTACTCCTGATTTTGGGATGAAATATCCTCTTGGAAGCTAGTTTTTTAATTTGGCAATACTTTTTTTTCTCCCCTTCTTTTCTCTTTTATCCTTATTCACTTTGAAATAAACAAACAAATAAAACTGCTGCGTTTTCATAATTTTTTGTTATAAAACACATCATTTTAAAATGTATAGGCAACCCGTAAGAAACGTAATGAGTGAATAGATATATTTATAATAAAAATAATCCTACTTTACTGACAACAATGTTTGGTTCCACTTTTTAAGCTTATTAATAGTAATATCTTCTTCCCGATGAACAGAATCGTGGAATATTCTTTTTAATTCCCGTAACTGTCCAGAATTATCGATACAAACCTGGTGTAGAAAATAATTAAAAAGCGAATCAAGGTGCCCTCAAGTATTTTTAAAGGAAAAGGTATACGCTATCTTATGTCTTATCCCTCTATTTTATCTCCAAGCTTAAATGGTTTTATTCACTCTGAACTCTCAGTGTTCATGACTTTTCATTTTATGCAGGCACTCCACTATAATAAAATATACTCTCAAACACAATTTATTAATTATTAACAATCAAAACATGTTTGAATAGAGAACACGAGTTTAACTTGTGCAGAAAAGCGAACTCAAGTAAATTCATCCTCCCAAAGGGTAAGACATTCCGAAATCAGGAACATCCGCAACTAAAAATGTGGTGCCAGGATTCGTATAATTGTAAGAAGCTCCTGGTGCAACTTGGTTTTTATACGGGTTACCAATCAGAGTAAATGGAACAGATTCATAGATACAATAAAGAGGTTGACCCTTTATAAATATATGTATAAAACAGAAAAATTATTATAATCGTTATAATCATGTAGGAGCAAGATACCTATTTATACACTTACAGGATAGTCAACATAGATTCGATAATGATAAGTACCACTGCTTGCCTCCACCTTTAATGGAAATGAAATGGATCCTTTATTACCTTTGGTATAGATTGCTATATTATTATAATTATTATTACTAAGTAAATAGTAAAACATTGATTAAAAACGTACTTGATACACCATTAATAATATACTTGGCGTGCTGTGTACTGTTCATTAAACGAATACGAAATATATAATCAGGAACAATAGAGACACTTTGATTAACAGACCAATGAAGCTCTTGAGTTGATCCAATTTCGAAAGCAAGACCAGTAGCAATTGGATATTCAATGTCAAATCCTTGACAGTAACTGGGGTTCATACGCAGAGGATCGTAAGCATTCACGTTTCCATAAGGAATAGAATCCGATGCAGGGAGATTTAGGCCTCGAGTAAGGCTAGTAAAGAGAAGAAATATAATAGAGATAGCGAATAGAGACTTCATTGCGCTTTGTTTTTTAAGAGAATAAGAAGCCAAATACCTTCTTTTTAAATACTAAAGTAAATGCTGCCAATAAACTTAGAATTAAGTTGACAGTTACTCAAGTTTTTTGCTTGTTTATAAAGGCATTTTATTTTGTTTGTAAATAGTTGGTTTTTTTTTTTTTTTTTTTTTTTTTTTTTTTTTTCTTTTTTTTTTTTTTTTTTTTTTAGCTTTATAGGATAAATAAAATAGATATTAGTAGAGCTTAGTGAATTCAACCTTTAAATCCATTGGCGTAACGACAGCAAGTCCTCCTGCCTTTAAACCATCTGTATGAATGGAATCTTGTGGTAGTTTCCAGGTATATTTTCTCACTATATCAGCATGAATGTTAGTCATGCCAAGGTATTATCAAGTTTTATACTTACAAAGCATAGATAGCATGACTCGCTGTTCCGCTAAACTAAAGTTCATACCGATACATTGTCTTGCCCCATTACCAAAAGGAACCCAGTTCATACCCTTTCCCGCTACTTGGACTCCATCTCCATCAGCGGCAAAGCGATTAGGATCAAACGTCAAAGCATTCTTCCAGTTTTTTTCTGAGTGCATTGTTTCATATAGATTAGGCGATACAACAGTTCCTTTTGGAATAAAAGTACCCGCAAGCTCACAGTCTTCTGTAGCGAGTCTTGAGACGACAGTAGCTGCAGGCCCATTTAAACGTAACGTCTATTTTCATCCTTAGATTACAATGTGTTTTTTTTAAAGAATCGATTCAATATACCTCTTTCATTATTTGGTTAATATAAGCCATCTTCTTTGTATCCTCAACTGTAGGAAGTACGTCTTGAGGTTCATTTCCAAGAATAAATATGGCCTCCTCTCTTGCACGTTGTTGAATATCTTGGTTTAAAGCCAAATAACAGATAGTAGCAGACAATGCACTTGCTGTAGTATCATGTCCAGCCAAAAAGAATACACAGATATTGGCCTACACATAAACATGTATCAGTTCTACTTTTCTTTTCATTCTCATTTTCTTTTTACCTCTAATTCATCATTGGACATTTTTCCTTCTCCTTTCATTTCACTTTCCAACATTAGAGTAATGAGATCCTTTTCATTCTCGTCCAAATTAGCATTCTGGTTTTGACCGCTCTCTATCTTTCTACGCTTTTCCTCAATAATATTTATAATCATTCCACGAAATTTCTCCAACTCTCTATGCGCGTGTCTTCTTTTAGGAAGCAGCCACATAAAATGAGACTCTAGAATAGGAAAAAAGAAGTACATTGGATCCATCAATGCACTATAAATAGTGTTGTAAGTATGAACCCATACACTATTCCTATCACCAAGTGCATTGAAATCAAAATCTATATATCCCATTATTAACAAAGACAATCAATCCATTCACACACATACCAAAACCAGCCTTTCCAATAGCATCCAAAGTCCATCTTTCCATCAAATCCGGCACATCAACAGTTGTTCCCAGTGTTTCTATTTCTCCAAACAATTTTTGGGTTAATTTACCAAATAAATACACTGGCATAGAGCGATGAAATGCAGGGTTGGCTATTTTTCTTTGCTCTCTCCATTGATGACCATTTAAAAGTACAATATTAGGGCGACCGACGAACTTATAAAATAGAGAGTTGTGATTTGCTTCTTCTTCGGATAGTTTAGGAAATTGATCTATCATCTTTATAAATAAATGTTTTATATAGAATACTGATTGCTTTATATACATACCGTGTTTAAGAAAGACTTGTTTTAGTGCTGCTGGATTTGTTACTTGCAATTCCCACCCAAATCTACCTGGTTTCTAAGCAGATGGTGTATTCTTGTTGGTATTTCAAGGTGTAAAAAGAAATAACATATATGATACTTACCAAATACAAACCATTACTGTTTTTCGAATTAATATGGGGCAATCCAAAGTACTCTGAACGTTCAAGGAAGGTCTTCTTCGTAAATAAGGATGATATCAAGCTAAAGTAGCTTTGATGTGGAATATGACGAAGTGAACGGGGAGGTCTTAGCATTTTGTTTAGCTTGTAGGAAACCATCAATAGAATAGCTGCACTGATAGCAATCACTTTACTCTTCTTGTTTATTCTAGGTAAAATGTGATCATGATATATTTCTGTAATGTTTTTAAAAGGAACTTGCAAAAAGGGACGCTGTAAAATATCCATTTCGATGGAAAAGAATAGAGAAGAGATCATTTGCATATAAAAACAAATATATATATATAGGAAGCTACCGTGTTTTTCCATCCCAGATGACTCATCGGGTTTCGCTTATCCAGATTAGGTATTCTCCAACCCACAGAAATTCAGCAGGGATCGAGAGTTTAAGCACTGATCTTTGTTACAAATTAGGAGATACACGAAGATGAATCGGTATCCAAAAAAAAAAGTAAAAAAGAAAACCCATAACGATGTAAATCACACAAAAGAAAGTCTAAACTACCTTTACTTTGCTTTGCCTACATGACGATTTAAAATTTTACTGCTTTTGAATTTTTGTATTTTTAGGTTGTTCACAAGCATCCTTTGACTTGGCTTGAAATATTCAATAATTTCCATTTATAACCATATTTAAAGGCGAAGTCACCAAGTCCATTGCGATTTACCTTTTTTCTTGTAAGAGGTATTCCGTACTTTTGCGGAATAAAATAATGAGATTCAAAAGCGCATTTCAATTGGCACAGTTTCAAACTAATATAAATTATAAATAGACATTTTTTGAATGAGACAATGTGGCAATGGTATTCGCAGTGTTAGTTTGATAGCAATAAAACATGTTGTTTTATATCATTATAAGTGTTATTGTACTTTACAGCCATATTCACATAAGAATTAAAGTACCAAACCTCTCTAAGCCAGGTTCATATATCAATTGGATTGTTTTGTATAACGATAAAAACAAAGGGTTTTCATCCTTTTACTTTAATCGTCACTAATGAAATAAAATCTTTTTTTATAAAAATACTCTCTCACTACCGTCAGAAGTAAAAGAAGACAAAAAAAAAAAAAAAAAAAAAAAAAAAAAAAAAAAAAAAAAAAAAAAAAAAAAAAAAACTACTAGTAAGTTGAACAGTCGCTACAGATTCTGAACTTTACAAGGTGGGATTTTTTAAAGAAAAGAAAGTTTGTGATTGTTAAAGTTAGAATAATTCCACTCTCATTAAATAAGATAACATTTATAAAATAACATAAATGAACTAAAAAGCTAAAAGATATTTGACGATCCCCAAACAAAACCCACAGAAAAGCTTGTACTCTTAATGTTTGTTAGGTGAGTGACTCCTAGCACTGTAGTGCCTGTGTCCCTCTAGGATTTCGAATAGAGTCACACGCTATACTCCTTTAACCACTTTTTTACTTTTACGTATAAGTTTCATATTTTATGCTAGGTACATCTTCTTGTTTTACTGATTCTTTCTTCAACTGATGAATCACACCGTGGTATTCCTAGCGGTGATATAGCTAAAGTGAAGAGAGTCAAGATGATCAAGCAAGATTTCTTAGGTCTACTATTCGACAGAAACTCATATGTGGATTCATATGGTACCGGGATCAATAGCAATATATCTGCATTTTAGCAAACGTGTTTGGGTAGGTTTTTGTAAGAACTTGGATTGTTGTAACTTGAACTTTTGACTACTAAAAAAATGAGAGGAGGGAGTATTTATAGTACCATTTTGTCTGGATCCCACCAACTTCATTTAACTGTCAATGAAGGTAAAACTTAGTTATTTACAAGCAGCTCGATGATTTATCACTTTTCGAATTTTTTTTTTAAAAAGAAAGTTCTGCATATAACTATCGAGAAGCTATGTTCTTACGTATTGAAACATTTGAAATGTTGACTGACCAGTGAAGTACTCGCGAACAAGATTTTCCACGTTTATAAAACAAAAATAGAATTGGTTTGGAGTGAATATTAGTAATGATATATCTATATCCCTAACACCTAGAGCCTCAAAACACTCTCGTTATATTTGATAGCTTCTTTGTTGTTGGAATTTATTGAAGGGGCACTGTTCTCTCCTTTTTGGTATGTTGACCTGCTCTTCTGTATAATGGTTTCAGGATTTATGAATAGAGGAATAAAAGGTGTTCATCACAGCTCAGATACAATTATACTGATACCCAATTCAACACTGAAAGTATTATTGAAGGAAGCTTGGTTCATTGACCGCTAAGCAAGCCCCTTGATTATGATATTGTCTCTCTTGTGGTCCATGTCAATTTGGATGGTACAGATACCTCTTTAACTTTTTGGATAAATTCCTCGCATTGTTTTGAGTAAAGAGCACACTATTATCTCTGATATCCATGTTGGTTGATTTCCTTTCAGAGATTTTGAATATTTATCGATTATTGCACTTTCCATGCCCACGTCTGTAGACACGCTAAGCCATACAGATGTTATTTCTAATCTTATAAATATGGCAAAGAAAATGTTCAAAATCTTTTCATTAAGTGTTTGGTCAAAAACGTCAATATAGAATACCCTACTAAGTGGTATCTCCGAGGATTGGTTTAGACAAGTTCTTGATAAGAAATCAAGTGAAATCAAATCAGCATGTAGCGCATTGGAAAACATCCATTATAGAAAGATACCCAATCTGATATAGACTATACAAGATCAACGTATATATATTGCAAAATAAAACCATTTTTTATCATTTAAATTCTTTTGCTTTTTTTTTTTTAAAAAAAACAAACAAACAAAAGAGTGCTTAAATAGATCTGTTACTGTAGTTGTGCGGAGTATGCGCTACTTTGTAATTTGGTCATTGAAGTTAAATATGACTGTATTTTGATAATATGAGAGACCCTATATTAAATTCATGGAGCACCAGTCTACTGCATTTTCTCACTAATATTAGTGGATCTCTCAAATTATCACTTTTAAGACAAAGTGAATATAATTGACTCTATTTCTATTGCCTTGCTTGGTTTATTATTTCTCTTGTACAAGACTACGAACAAGGCAATGAAGTTATAATGAATATAACGTGTAAGGGCCATTTGGTATTCAACATATAGACATTTCACTTTTATTTCATCTTTTTATATCGAAATATGAAGTACTATTTGCTTAAAAACAGATACTATCGAGAAGTGTCCAGAATTTGAAAGATGTTCTATTTATAGATTTTTTCAAAAGAGTGAAACCTTTAGCAGGGAAAAATGAAATAATAATAATAATAAAAAAAGAAACTGTCAAACAAAGTAAACAAGCAATAATAATGTATAGCATCACCAACATATGTAAGTTATTGCTTTTGTATCATTATTCAAAATAATAATAATAATAATAATAAATTACTATTTTGTTTTGTATTAAAATGCTGTCGTTAAAATAATGTAATCAATCGATCAAATCAAAACCAAAATCAAAACGAAAACAAAAGAGAAAAAATTGATGAGCAACTATGATTGAGTTATTGATAACAACGCTTCTTTATTACTCTTAAATGATAGAATCAACTTGTTTTATTAAATTATTGAAATCGAGCAATATAAAAATGCTTTTAAAATGCAAAAGATGCTTAAATATTTATAAATGAAAAAAAGAAAAGAGTTATGCCATGTGTGATTGTTTTTTTTAAAGATAAAAAGATACAAGTTTGTTGAGGTTTTCAGTGGTAGATTTATAAGAGTGATCAACGGTTGCAACAGCTTTGAAGAACCTTTGAAGCAGGGGACCAGTTGACATGTGTTGATCTTCTGTGATATAATCGTTTTTTGCTGTTTCATTCAAGGAATAAAGCATGTCCTCTTTGGGGTACATCATTTGTGCCTTTGCGTTATTACTACTGCTGTGAATATAAGGCATTTGAGGTTTTAAAAAGAGCTATTGTTAAAGCAAAAGAGTGTTTGTTTTGAATGCCAAAGGTATTTTTATATGTTTTTCGGAGTTGCTCGGAGACAAAAATAAAATAATACAGGTGATTCTGACCCACTTTCTATGAAGAAAAGGAAAAGTCGGTTGGTAAAAAAAAAAAAAAAAACGCTGTGCTTGACCCTTCCTCTTTGATCTTTATCCTTTTATGGCTTAGTCTGTTTTCATTGAAATTGTATGGTTGGAATAACTGACCACTTAAATAATTCAAGGGCAACGGACGCAAAATGTCACCCCATAAGTTGGTTGGTTAAAGTGGAAAGAAGCACGTTCTTCAAATTGTCATGAACGATAGGCAATAGTAATAGAAAAGCATCTTATAATAATTATTAAATCATATCCTATTTTATAATTTTAATTTTATTTTTGTTACGCTTGGCATTGAGAATATGGTTATTTTCTGTTTAATGAAAGCATGACATCGGTTCTATATTTCAAATAGAAAGGTTTGAGTATCATTACAAAATAAAATGCATTGCTTATTCTTTACCTGTTCAAGCGAGCAACATAATCTGCTGGTATTTTCATTTGAATTAAACCGACAAACACCAATAATCCACTAATTGCATCTTCTATTTCTTGCACAGGCTAAAATAGTAGGCTATTTTGTTAATAAAGTTATCCTTTTTAATATGTTAATACTAATAATGTCTAATTTACCTTTTTAGAAGGATTGAGTTTTGTATATACTGGATTAGAATATTGTTCCCAAAGTTTGTACAGAATGTCCATGACCATCAATAGTATTTCTGGAATGTGCTTATGGATGATATTGTCTTCAGACTTGTCAAACCAAGCAGCAGCTGATTGTATTTTTAACTGGTCCTTGTGTAACGGTATGACGTCAGTGGCTCTAATCAACTATATCCAAAAGAAGAGTAAATATATACATGCATGTCAAGTGACTATAATAATAAAACACACACCTGTAATGCCTCTTGAAACTTATGATCTTCATAACATAAAGTTGCCTCTAATAAATGAACAAGAACATAGCAACTTGTCAAAAATGAATGGTTAATCAATGGCAGAATATACTGTTTGGACTGGTAACAGTCAAGTGTCTCCTTTGCAAATTGAACAAGACTGTTATCCTCTACACGACGCTGACCACCATCAGTAGAAACCAATACATCATCCCTATTGAATTGCTGTTTTTGAGGTCTGTAGAGCGCCTGATCAAGATGCACATTCAAGGTTTCAATAGCGGTATCATAGTCATCACCCAGCGCAAAGACGCTGACAGCATCCTTGTATTTCCCTTGCTGGCGGAATATCTCTGCAACAGGATGGATAATCTCGGATTTGTATTGTGCTTCATTTTCAATCCCAAACAAGGGCTTGAATTTCTCAATCGAAACACTGCTGGGTTGCTGCTGAGTACCAATCAAACTCTTGTAATCATTTGCGCTTGCAATGTAGCTGCATAAATGCTCACGACACAAAGTCATCATGTCATTATTCGCGTGAGAAAGATCAGAAAACAAGGATAGTAGATATTGATATTGGAATGCATCATTGGGATTATCAGGGAATGAAAATCTAACATATTGACTGATTAAACGAGCAAAGTTTAAACTAACGGATCCATCATGTTGGATGATCACTTTATAATGATAAGTTATTATATAAAAGCAATGAATATATAGAATGATTGTACTTACAGATATCAACCATGTTTGTGCGTGGTTCATCAGGGATCTGTAACAGGTGATAATAAGCAAATACAATGGCAATATGGACAACTTGGATTCTAAACTTGTTGTGTTTATACAAATGATAAACAGCCTATTGTGATCTATATTAGTTTTCCATTTTCTCTTTTCAGTAATACAAAACTTACTCTTTCAAATTGCAATGATAATAATAATACATTAAAGTAATCCCAAGGATTCGTTTCACTCAACTCGAAATACTCGTGTCCCTTTTCAATAATGGTGTTTTGAAGATCAATCAGTCTATATCTTTCATAACTGAATCTCTCATCATCCGTATGCTCTCTAATTAGGTTTAATTGTAGCCACACAAAATCAAAGGCAGTCTGAGGTACATCATCCATTTCAATCTTGTCAAGCTCACAGCGACCAATGATCTTGTAAAGTAGTCGCTTATATGGATCTGAACCACTTGTACCACCATATTCCATGATTTGATATTCAGAAGAGATGGCATTGTATGTCTCTTGTGATATACTATGGTGTTTTGATGAGTTCTGATGTAAATAACATATGCATTTTATATGTTAAACTTACATCCTATTTGGTGCAGATAAATACTCTCTCAAATAACGAGGAAAATCTGGTGCAGATTGTTGAAATATGCTTGCGTTCTCCAATGCAAACTCCAATGCCAACTCTGACTTTCCACAACGAATCAACAAGTACAAATAGAACCAAATAGGAATCTCATTTACATACTCTAATCCAACATCCAATGCATTATAGCCAAACTCTCTTGTCTTTAACATATACTTCATATAACTAGTGATACGATGTTGAACTGAAGGTATTCCACCCACTCTAATCTCTTCTGCGTTTCTACGTAGGAAATCATAGATATAATCCAAGAATCTATATATACATTCACTGTTAAGTCTATTTATAACATAGAATCTAGAATCTAGAATACTTGCTCTTTCTCTAAATAGTTCTTTGAGGCATCAATCAATCGACATCTTGTCTCGTATAATGAAATATCTTGTCCAGTTGATGTTGTATTTCTTGCCCATCCTGTTGCAATGGGTTTTGTTTTAGCAAGGTAGGATATAATACCCCATGCTTTTTTATCTGATGTATCCTTGGTCTATAATGTATATGATTAGAGTTCATCCATATAAAATATATCAATAGTGTGGTTACATTGGTGCTGTTGTGCGAGGTACTGAGCTTTTCTAGTGTTTCGACAAGTGGGTAGTCTTTGAACAAGAGACGATGATGATTAAGATCAGCAATAGTCTTTGCATATTTCAATTCTTGGTCTTTCATATCCTTTGTATGCTTTTAAGAATATAAGTAACCGTTTTTGTAAATATTCTTCTTTTTTTTTACTCTACCAAATCTGCTCCAAATAAACGGTTCTCCTGTTCACGGTCCCAATCTTCTAATATCCTTCTTTGATCATTTCTCCAATTAAACTGTAATTCTCTATCAATAGCTTCCTCAAAGTCATCTCTAGTCTATAGCATATGGGTATATATTAATGACACCGTGTTGTCAAATATATATATATATATATATATATATCACTATTACACTTTTTCTTGCTTCTGCTACTGTTTCCAATATCATTCCTTCCTCATATCTTTGTAAATAAGACTTTTCGAAAGAGAGAGAATATTAATATATTATCTTAATCTATGTATAAGCTCTTATTTACCTCAATGTCATGATCAACAATGTTGGTGGTACGTTGAAAAGTATTGGCATCAATTGAGTTTAACTTTTGTGTAAGGTCGAGTGTATTAATTCCACTCTTTGATAGAAAATGATGTCTGGAATAAAATGGAATATTTTTAGTAAAAATAGGACAAAATAGATAAATAACCATACACAGCGTTTCCAAGTGGCTGATCAGCTTCGTGTTTAGAGGCCAACAGATCAGATTCAATACTGATCTGACCAACATCACGTACTAGTTTGTCTAAGGGTCCTTTTACTCTATTTGAGGAATCATCTTTGATGATATTTCTTGAACTTTGTAAGAGCTCTTTAAAGACTGAATTTGACATTTGTTGTTTAATAAATGTAAAAGGAATCTATCGTGTAAAAAAAAAACAAAAAAAAAAAAAACACGCGAGCCAATCGGTGTTTCAAATATCACTCATATGTGTGAAATCAAGTGACAACACTTTTTGTGTATTAGAAAATGGCTATAGTATTGGTATCTTTTATTTCTATATATTACAAATAGCAAATGGTATAATCTGATTATTATTAATTTAATTAATTAATAAATTAATACCCTATAAACAGAGATCCTGTCTGTTCTGTACTAAATAGTCTTGCACTTGATTTGCATTCACAAAACACTCGAAATGAATTAGCTTCAAAAAGGAGAGCTCAAGCTGATTGACTTGTTCAAGTGTAAACAAATCACTGCAAATATCCGCCATCCGCGCATTGTTTAACCAAACATGGTCATCTGCTGTTATGCCCCAGCATGTTCCATGCAAGTATTTCGATGCGACTAGTATTGAGGCAATGAATATTCTATGAATGGTATCTAGTAGTGATGATGATATTAGGAATGAATATAGAAGGATAATGAATTTATTTATGTTTTTACCTTGATCACCAATGGCATTCTTTGGTAGTGCTTTTTTACATTTATCAAGGTAAATAAGGGCTACAACTGCAATATGACATGATATACGGGCTCGACTTGTTACTTTTAATATAAAATAAAGCAATTCGGGTGCTGTTCTACTACATCCTGTTGGTAGTGGACGAGTAGGAATTAAATCGCACAGCTTAATAGCGATAAGGTCTTATTTTATAGCATTAATAGAGTGTGAGTTGAAATGTATTTCATCCATAGCATTAAAACATACCGGTTAATACGGATGGAAGAGGTCGATGATGAGAAAGTGCTGTATCTTGGCTCTTCTTTTGATTTGTATTTGAATGAATTGAATGAGATGGTTTTGATACAATCATTATGGTATAAAGTGAAGAAGAAAAGGAAATATTATTATTATTATTATTATTATTAAATATAAATATATGTCATTTACATTTATCAAATAAAAAGTGAACCAATTATTTCAAGGCAGCTGACAAGTTTATCTACCTTTGTCTCCTTTAAAATAATTTCCTTATAGAGTTTTATATAAAAATAGATGGCTGAAAAATAATTGGCTACTTGTTGTCGCTTTTACTGCCTTTTAGAAATAGTCGGTTTCTTTGTCAGATTGTCATTTTCGTACAATTGAATGTTTATTGAAGAAAGGGGTTTTGTTTTATCATAGCAACCGACGATGAAGCGTTTAAAGTGCCTACAAAGCCCATGACAAGAACCCAAAACTGCTCAATCGGGTTCAACTCTGGCGAATAAGGAGGCCACTCTCAGTGCTTCCTATCATCGAATGCGACTTGTAAATAGTACGGTTATCCATGGCAAGACAACTGTCAACAAAGCTTTCGTCCGTGTCCATGATATCAAGAATCTCATTCATGAATTCCACAAAATAAGCAGTTATTGCCTTTTTGTTTTCACTGGTACTACTCTCCTCGACATTAACGTACACTACAGTAATTTCTTCAGTAAAAATATCTCCATCTCTTTGTACTTTGCCTCTTAAAAGCTTTTTCTTCTTTGGTTTCGTTGTCTTCGTAGTCTGACTTTCTTGAGCTATTAGCTTTTTGGGTGGAGGATTTCTCATAGCAACAAATATAACGCTAGGGCAGTGTATAGCATCCATAATGGTATGTGAGGGAGAACAGCTCTTACTTGGGTTTAATTGCTTCTCAGAACGGACAGAAGTGGTCACTGATATCTCAAGTTAGAATACTTCAGCCAATCCAGTAGACTTCCCACTAGTTCCCTTCACTTGATAGATAAACAATCACAACATACACTGGCATTCACATGCACATACAAATACACATGCACATGCACATGCACACACACAAATACAGATATAAACATATGAAGTTCAAGTAGACTACTCTCCTTTGGCCTGAAAAATCCATTCTAGAAAAAGGTGTAGCGCTCAGAAATAGCATAAACTTATTAAGGCTTCTCCATCCACTACAGAAAGAAAAGTGACTCCTATAACTTGTTTGTCTAAGTATTTGTAGGCATCATAAGATGAGGATTGAAGTTTTTTTTTTTTTTTTTAATGAGTTGCGAATATAAAAAATGTATTTTTACTATTGTGTGTATGTCTGTATAAGAAGCAAAGATGAACATAATTGGAGACTATACATTGTTGATGCTATCGGTTAAGGATTTCTTCCAAGTAAAAAGTGACTCTGTTTGGTTGAAGAAATCCTTCAGCTCAGAAGGAGTAGTAGTAGGTAATTTGACTGTGGCATGTGTTCTTCGAATGAAATGATTTTCAACAAATACCAACTCAAAATAGAGTTTCGTGTCTAGATATTCGGAAAAATTCAGTTTACTTGTGTATACGACATCTTAAAGAGTGAATGGCTTACCATGGAACCTGATGAAATGACCTTTTTCTGCATTGGTGTATTCAATAAAATCGATTGTCATTAAAATATACCAACCAGAAAATAGGCTTTTAATCTGGCACTATCAGTACAAGGTGTGTCTCGAGACATTTCTACAAGTTTCTTCTTGATATATGTTGAACCTTACTTTTTTAACTATGGAAAGACTTTTCAAATGTCGATACTTTGAATCTTAAATTTCCATACATTCAGCTTCAGTCTTTGGGGCGTATAATGAGCCCAATATGAACCATGCTGCTGGTCAAGGTTGCTGTACGTACCTGGAGGTATTTTTTTTTTTGTGAGACTGCTTCGAACCTTTTTTTATATCGTCTTCAGCAAGTTGAATCAACTTGCTCTTGATAGCTTCTTCAAGCAGCACTGTAAAGTCTTATTTATTTGGTTTGAGTTCTGTTCCTTGTTCTTCATTTGAACGCTTCTTTTTTGTCCTAGAAGATTGAATTCTATTCCTGTGATATTCTGTTCAACTTTTCTTTTTTTGCCCATTATTGTGAAAAAAAATCAAAAAAAAAAGAGGCAGATAAATTATAAAGAAATGAACTAATGATATTTTATTTACATAATATTCTTTGTTTATCAGAAAAGATAGGGTAATGTCACATTCAAAAAAAAAAAGAATGATATTTATTTTTTTTAAAAAAAAAAGAAAAGCATTTTACTGACGGGCAGCAATTTCCTTTGCAGCGAGAGCAGCACGCTTAGCCATCTTTGCATTGGACTTGGGACCCATAATACCACCACCCCAGTGACGACGGACTTCCTCCCACTTCTCGGTAAAGTTGGCATTGACAGCAGAAACAAGAGTAGCCAACTCAGCCTTATCAGCCTCAGAGACCTCGGTCAAGGCAAGTGCAGTAGCAGTCTTTTTGTGAACAAGGGTACCAAGACGAGCCTTTCCCTTAACGATGCAGTATGGGACACCCATCTTGCGGCAAAGGGCAGGGAGCCAAAGAACCAATTCAATGGGATCAACATCGTCGGCAATGACAACGAGCTGGGCCTTCTTTGCTTCAACAAGGGCGGTGATATGGTTGATACCGTACTTGATAACAACAGGCTTGTCAGTCTTGGCAACCTCCTTCTTCTCAGCTTTGGCAGCGGCAGCAGCGCGGAGACGATCACGCTTTTCGGTCTTGTTTTCAGGTCTGTATTTGTGCATCAATTTGAAGAGTTGAGTGGCAGTGTTCTTATCCAAGACATGAGTGAATTGGTTGAGAGCTGGGGGAACCTTGAGACGTTGGTAAAGGATCTTCTTTTGACGCTGAAGCTTGACATAGTGAGGCCACTTTACAAAGCGGGAGACGTCACGCTTGGGCTGGATGTCTTGTCCAATACCAAAGTTCTTGGGGGTCTTTTCAATCAATGGGTTGGCAGTGGTCTTGGTGGCTTGCTTGCCCTTCAAAGGATAAGGTGCAGGGGCAACCTTCTTTCCGGTAGATTTCTTGTTGGATGGAGGCTGTCATCGAGTGATAAAGGTTTAAAATCAGATTCAAATTTTTCATTTCTTTAAAATTCACAACTCTGATAAAAACTACACTCTAGCAGTTGTGACAAAGTAACACAACTCAGCCAGATTATTTGGTTTCTTTTTTTTGTTTGTAGATAACGTACACAAAAAAGAGCCATTTAATATACATCAAGCCCATGCTATATATTCCATAACAAGCGAATGATCACCTTTTTTATTGTAAAAAAATAGTGGTTTATTCATGCTGATGATATGGGTGTTCATCAACAGGCCATCATCTGTATAGAAATGAAAAACCAAGTCAAGTAGAATGCTTTTCTTTCTTATGTAAAATATAAATACCAGAAAATAAACTTACCATATTAAACTATTGAGATGGATGGATGAAAACAACCAAAGGAGATAGATGGATGAAGAAGAAGAAGAAAAATGGAGAGAGACAACAAAAAATTTTTTTTTAAGAAATTGGAAATTCATTAAAAGTCAGACCAAAATTTATTTTTGAATTTTAATTGGCTTTTGTAACCTGAAAGGGTGTGCCTCTGTATTAAATACATACTCATCCAACGATAATAACGATGGATCAGAGAATATCAAATAAAGATATTTTAATGTCTCTGCGAAAAAGAAACTAAAAAAAAAAAGGGTATATTAACTACGCATTTCTCTTTTTCTCCTATGATTCTATTGATTTACCTTTCCTGAAAGTTATCTAATTGAGCTTGTGTTCTATCTGTCACGTTTTTGGTTGAGGAATAACCACTTGCTGTTTTACAATACTTTTCAATCGACTCGAAAATGTTCCACGCCATGTCCTAATTTTAAAAAAAGGGTTTTTTATTGGTACCAATCAGAAAAAATAAATAATGAATGATTACCTGATACTTTCTATCACCTGTCAGTCTATAAAAGTAAAAAAGACTTTCAATTGTTTCTAAGTACACTATGTTAGTAATCATATGATGATTTTATAAAAATAAAGTTCAAACCTGGTCGTAATTGGTATCCCTTGTCCAAAGAAGTAAGTTCGATAGATTCAGGAAAACTGTGACCAAAAGGGGGAAGATCTTCCAAAATGGGTATATCTTCCTCCTCCTCCTCCTCCTCCTCCTCATCTATGTTGTATTGTCTTTTCTTTTGTTGATGTAAAAATTGATTCTGGATAAAATCATCATCGTCCTGATTTTGTTGTTCCATCCATCCCCAAACTTCAGGTGAAAGACCAGTGGGCGAATGATACCACAGTTTATAACAAGAGTCCATCAATTCCGTTGCAAACGTTTTATAATCTTCGTTACCAAGGTAATGTGCTCCTAATAGTATATTTCCTGGTGCAAAGCAAAGCTATATAAAAATAATAATAATAATAAACATTTTTAATATTTTCTCCCCACTTATTACTATTTTATATTTACCAGTTCACCAGAGCGAAGTACTTTACGCCCTGATAGACTCTCAGCCAAGTAAACATCACCCTTTGTGGAAATGGATCGAAGGTGTTTCATCATACTATCCACTGCTGTCTTCCACATGTTCAATTGTAACACTTCTTGTCCACCCATCAGCATGTTTGTTTTTAATAAATATTCATAAAAACTATCACCACCACCACCGATAGAAATGACACCTAGAGAAGAAGGGAAATCAATAACCATTATTACCCTTTGCATTTCACTTTACTAATATATGCTTATTTACCATTTTTGGGCATAAACATCGATCTCGCCCATTGAATAGAATACAATCCAGGAACTGGTGTGGATGCATTGGCCACCTTTTCTATAATACTATTACCTATTCGTTCATATTTAGGGTCACCTGTAATTTGACTATATCGCACTAATTCAACTTGAAGTGCTATTTCTGCAAGAATCACTTCATCTCTTGATATATATTATATAATAGAGCTTGTTACTATCATGATATTCATTCACATATTAATTTATATATGTATGTACATATAAATACTTTACGTCGACACATTCACATAAGGTGCAGGCACTCCATTGGGTGTATCAAAAGCGGGTAAAAGAACTTGTTGAACCAATTCATCCAACTTTTTCAATATTCTTGGATCGGGTAAAAGGTCATAGGCAGATATCAAACCTCCCATATAGCGAATACATGTTTCAAACGTCTTTGACTCAGTCAGGGATTGGCTCCAGTTGATTTTATCAATAAAGTCAAGTGCTTTTTGATACTCAGTGCTAAGGCCCATGATAATGGCAGTGTCGAGTCCATCAATAATGGTTGCTAATAATACATTTACATATATATATATTTTTAATTTATGCGATTTGTTGTTTATTTATTTATAATTACCTCCCCAGCCATTTCTATTTATAAAACCATAGAGGATAATAATAATGAAGAGAGAATAGATATATAAATATACTGATATATATATATATATATATATATATATAAAACTTGTTCTTACCTTGAATCTGAGAAGTCATTACTAACAGGTAATAATTCATCGTGGCCATAAGCAAATTTGGAATAGCCTGACCAAGCATGTATAAATGCACTCTTCACAGCATTGGCTCGGGTTTGATCGGAGTCTGCTCGTTTGGCAGCAGCATGTGTAATATGGGGTAATGCATTTACAAATAGATTAGCGTGATACAACAAACTCACTAAGCAGGCGCAGTTAAAAAGTCTCATAGTATTTGTAAACACACAAGAAAAGATGAAAAAAAAAAAGCAATTGCTCTTTAAATATGAAAAAGAAAATCATATTAAATAGAAATTTTCCTGTTTTTTGAAATGTAATATTTCCTTTGGGTTTATTTTAATTCATAAAAGAAAAAACCCCTGAAGACTGATTAAAAAAATAAATAAATATATATATATTTTCTGTTTTAAATGAAATAAAATGCTCACAGTCAAAGCGTACAAAAAAGTATGGCGGAAAACTCAGAAGTTGTGTTCAGGTAAACGTATTCTCATTTGCAGATTTGTGGCTTATTGAACGTTGTTTGTTTCCTACTTTAACTTTCTCTCACTCTCTTTCTCTCGCACTCTTTTCTGTTCTTTTTCCTTTTTTTTTTTTTTTTTTAGTGTTCTTTTTCCCTTTTTTTGCGCTTCTTTTTATTATTTATCCGCCCTTTTTTTTATAATAAAATAATTATATTGTTTAACCATATTGTAAATCGCTTTCGACATTCCGTCGTCATGCGCTTTACTATCTCTACTCACACTCGAGTAGTCTTTTACTGCTGGTAACTAAGAAAGCTATCACTCTTGTTTTCTCTTTTATTTATTCTTTTTATAATAATAAAGCTTTTTAGCGCTAGGTGGATTCTTAGTAAGTAAAACCTAAAGTGTAGTATTATTATTATCCAAGGAGAAATTAATATCAATGTTTTTAATATTTCTTAGTATGGGTAATGTTATTATCAAAATAACAACAGATCTATGTTAATATTAAAAACAATAAAATAGATACAACTTTGGTGTATTAACAGGACTATTGCTAATGCCACCATTTCTATCAGACATGAATATAACAACAGAAAGCATAAGAAGTGCACTGATTAGTACGTTGATGGCCGGTGCAGTGATAGGTGCTATCTTATCAGGGCCATTGGCTGATGCAATTGGTAGAAAGGCATTAATGGCACTAGGCACTATAATTTTTATATTTGGAAATGTACTACAGGTGGGTGCAGATAATATAAAAACAATGTATGGTGGTAGGGCTGTTACTGGTATCAGTTTAGGGTAAATGTTGTTACTTTCCCCAGATTTTTATTTTTATTTTCTTAATCTTCTTTTTTGTATTGTATTGTTTTATGGTATTGCTACACAGAATTCTATCTATGGTTGTACCGTTATGTAAGTATGATGCTAAATAGTATAATTTGTATTCTTTCTCTTTGCTTTTCATCCAGCTGACCTGTTTATATCTAAAAGATCAATCCGAGATTGTACATAAAAAGATGCGCGGTAGACTCATGTCAATACAGCAATTCGCAATTACTTTAGGCACCTGCTGTTCATATTGGCTTGATTATGCATTTGTTGATGTTCCTGGATCAACAGGCTGGAGGTTAGAATATTCTTTTAAAGAGAGATCTTTTTATTTTCGGAATTACAATTTTTTTTCTCAACAATCTAGTTCAATAATATAGATTGGCACTTGGTATTCAAATTGTCCCAGCATTGGTGTGTTTGATAGGTCTGCTCATATTTATACCACAAAGGTAAGCTAATAAATGTGTATAGAATGCATTTTACGATTATAAAATAACCTAGAAAAAAATACCTTTATCTGTACCATTACGTCATACTACATGTTACAACTCTAATTCGCATTCATCAAAAATAAAAAAAAATCCCACCCTTGTATATATAGTCCTCGTCATTCAATTGATAAAAACCATCCAGCAGAAGCACTTGCAACACTTGCCAAAATCCGAGGTGATGGTACAACAACACACACTGACGTTTTAATGGAATTTGCAGAAATGAAACAAAACATCACATTTGAGCATAAATTGTTTAAAGAGCAAAAGTATCGTCGTATCTTTTTCTCAGGTCCGGAAAATAACCGTCGTCGTTTGCTTTTAGGCATGTCCGTTCAAATATTTCAACAATTAACTGGTGTGAATGCATTACTGTAAGCTTTTTTTTTTTAATTTTTTTTTGAAGAATGAGAGGACTTATGTATATTTATACATCCCTCTTTTTCTTTTTAGCGTGTTTGCACCTCAGATCTTTCAGTCTACAGGTTTACCAGGTAGAGATGCAGCTTTATTTGGTAAGTACTATCTATATTGTTTTTTTTTTTTTTTTTAAAAAAAAAAAAATACAATCGGCATTTATAAAGGAAAGTCCCGAAAGAAAAGACTAATAAATTAAAACTTAGCAAACGGCTTGAGTGGATCCATTAATCTACTAGCCACAATACCCGCCATGATATTTGTAAGTCTCTCTTTAATTTATGCATTACAATTCGAAAGGCAATTGTAGAATAAGAAGAAAAAAGAAAACAAAAGAAGCGCATATACTTACAGAAATGAGAGGTACTTAATAGATTGATAAATGGGGAAGACGACCTACAATGATCATCGGCGCACTCTTATGTGGTATCTGTATCGGTATCATGGCTATATTAGCGGGCGTTCATGGCTATTCGTACAGTAACGCAACATTATTACAGCCATCTTCAGTAGTAAACATGCAGCAAACAGGTAGTAATCCATTTTATCTCACCTTTGATGCAAATGGACCTACCATTGGTTTCTTAATTGTAATGTACTTTACTGTTGCCGTGTATTCCTGTACCTGGGGAACACTCGGTTGGATTTATCCAACTGAACTCTACTCTCAGGGGGTACGCGCAAAGGCATTGGGTATATCCACAGCTTCAAACTGGCTTTTTACTTTGGCTGTCTTGCAGTTGTCCCCTATTATGCTGGAGTACATTCATTGGGTGACCTATTTATTGTTTAGTATATTTTGTCTGATTATTGCATTGGTGGTGCATAATTACTTCCCAGAAACAAATGTATGTTGTATCATTTTGATTCTTTATATTGATGCTCATTTATATATTTTATTGTAGGGGAAATCATTGGAAGAAGTTGATCTTATATTTAGTTGCAAATTCAATTACTACGATGTTGATGTACATCACCCACAAACAGCAGCAGAGGCACTAAATCAAATGGAAAAGGCTCAGCAACGCAACAAGGCAATATATCGATTCCCTTTTACACCTGATCGAATACCTTCCAATCATCATAATCGTAGTGTATTACCGACTCATGTTTATTACAGAACACATACTAGTTTTGTATACAATTACTAATTGTATTCATCCTGATCTTATTTAAATCACTTTTAATCACCTACTATTATGTACTATTACTATTATTTACTATTACCATCCTCACTATTACTATTTAAAACACTTTTTTTTCCCACTTGTCATATATACAAAGCTTTTTTCTTCAACTCTCTTCATATATATTGTAAATAAATTAAAATTAAAGCAAAACAGATAAACAATACACGCAGTTTTATTTTATAAACAATCTCTGTAGATCTTTCTTTTATTTTGTAGTTATTTACATGTGATAGTTTCAGTTTGGCCAAATGATAGCCTACTCAACAGGGTCACCCCATTCGTTTGTTTTCTTCTTTGATTGACCATTTGTATCCTGTCTGACTTTATCCCAAGCATTTTGTTCATTTAAGGCTTCGTCCATTCGTTGCTCGGTTTGTGGCTTATTATTTTGTTCCTCCAAGAAGACATCCTGCCGCTGAGATTTCCTTCCCCATGGAAGCTTATTACCATGTTTTTTAACTTTATATTATATACATTATTATTATTATTAACGAAAAGAAGGAAAAAATATATATATATTTATATCCTTACAATAATCACGACTGTTTTGTACCGACTCTTCATAGCTTTGCTTTTCTTCAGCTGTCATTGAACGTATTTTTGATTCTGTAGTATCATAAATCTTTCCACGATAAGCCAATACATCGTTTCTAAAGGGAAGGGGGTTGTTAGATTTATGAAATAACCAACCATAAAATATATGCTACCTAAGGTTGTGTGCTAATTTTTTAACATTATCAGAATCAGGTAATGCATCAATTGTTTTCATGCCTGAGCGAAGACCTAAACCCATGCCTAATTGGGAACCGAGCATAAGACCACCGCAAACCAAGGGTACCATAAGAAAAGGTGATATCCTTCTTCTTCTCACTATGTGATGGATACTAATTAATAAAAGGCCATTCTCTCTCTCTCTATTATTGCTTACATAAAAGATAGGCGCCTGATCCACCCAAAATGCCGCCAACACCAGCTAAAAAAACAAAAAAACAAAAAATAAAGGTGTTGATAAAATAAAGATAAATATCTGTTTTTTGTTGTCCATTTTACCTTTTGTCCAAACTTGGTCTCTTGCTCTACGAAGGGTTTGCCAATCATCTGGCGTAAGTCCACTTTCATTCATGCGCATCATGATACGATCTCTCATAAAAATACGCGGTTGGTTATGGTTGTTTTCCATAATAATAATATAAACTGAATAAATACAGAGTAATAAACCCCTTGTTCAAAAAAATACGTGTGTATTTATATTATTTCATTTTTTCTGGACGGAACGGAGTGATGCGTAACCGAATTTAACCGGAAGGCTTTTTTAAACACATGTTTCTTCTTTTTTTTTTTTTCCAAGAGCATATAAAAACGAAGCGGGGTTTCCTTTTGTAGGAATGTCAAGACGGTGTAAGTGATAGCATCATTTGCTAATAGTAAGGTGCCTTTCTCACTGTCTTTATGCCAACCTATTTCAAAAACCACTGTATAAACCAAGCATTGAATGGTATCGGGTCTTATAGAAATGAATATTTTGACTCATAGAATATTATGACTCAAAAGCCTTTTTTCCAGAACACTCATTGTACGACATTCATTATAATGCAGATATTTATATATTCGGTCAAGAGTCGCCGGAAATAACATGAGGGTTCGGTTATGAGTCGCCGGACAGCTTTTTTTTTTTTTTTTTTTTTTCCATGGTTCTTCGAAGGAGCGTTCTGGGTAGCACCAGAGGCATTCCAGCGAACATAGCCACGGACCGTAGGAAGGTCTCAGTACATGAGACAACGAGCACGACCAGTCGCACCAATGGTAGCAGCATGACTCTAGTTGTTCTTCTAGATGGCATAACGGTTACCACGACTACGGTTCAGACCATGATGGCTCATACTGAACTGGCTCTTCTGGTAGTTGGGGTACCCACCAAAGGGAGTGATGCCAGAACAGTTGCTCCTGAAACAGTACTAGTTCCCACCAACACGACCAAGGTTCTTCGCACAGTAGTGAGAAGCATTCAGAAACTGACAGGTGTGGAGAGCGTCTCGAGAACTTGTCCAATCACAAAAAAAAAAAAAAAAAAACACACACACAAATGCAAAACCTTAACTTAAACGTAACAAAACTAAACGGTAAGAAATAGTGAAAAAATTATGTAGAAAAATGAACAAATGATTGTAAATTAGGTAAATTTTTATCTAGAGGACGTTCAAGTAACTATGAAGAAGGTTCAAACCAGTACCAGCAAAGGTCTGACGACGGCTCTTCGTGGTTAAGTACCCATGAGAGTTCTTCCTAGAAATTTAAGTAAAAGAAAAGTTTTATTATTTCTCTATTATTAGCATATTACGCATTTTATATGATATAAAACATTAGCAAGGAAAAAAAACATATATATTTTTGTGTACTTTTATAAGTTCAACTTGAGAAATAACATAAGTATAGTACTGTTACAAATCAAAGGGGAGGAATTTGATCGTCTCTATAGTTGAGTAAAGATAAATAATTTTCCTCCCAAAATTTCAATTCATTGTTTATTTTTCGGAGATTATGTATGCTACCGATGTCACGAGAAGTTTTCCTTAACGCCTATAAGTTGAAGGTTAACGGTATAAAATTCAACGTCATAATACTTAATGAGTTTAGCTATTTACTATACGCGGTTAACCTTCAACTTATAGACGTTAAGTAAAACTCATGGCATCGGTGACATAAATGATTTTTTTTTTTTTTTCTCACGTAACCCAAACAGCAAAAAACCTTTTGTGGTTATCTTT
>MU622369.1:24135-63674 GCA_025399235.1 Backusella circina FSU 941 | reverse complement strand
TTTACGGTCTATATCACTGAAAAATGTTCTCTAAATACCACAACTAAACGGGTATAAACTTATTCTCACTTTCATAGAGTGAACTAATTATTTTCTCATAAAATAAATAAATATATAAATAATATTTTTCATTTGTTTGTAGTACTAGTTGGATCATTTATTATCTCTACTCAATCATAAGTAATATTTATGTAGTTAGGTAACACTTACACTTATCAGTCTATATATTTACAAAAGTTGTAGCTGTCACAGTCCGTTACATCTATTCTTAAACATTTTAGTAGTATGTTAAGTGTAAGTTATTATTATGTTGATGAATGTATAATAGTTAGGTAGTACTTAGGTAAAGTTTCCCGTTTACATTATTGTTGGAGAAATTTATCAAAGAACAGTTAATAAACAAACAGGCCGGGCCTGGACTAGTAGCCCCAAAGGTTTTTTCTTTTTTCACTTTCTCTCACTTCGAATCATCTTTCAGTTTAGGACAGTCTGTAGTTTAGGAGGAGAAAGGGTAGCAGAAAAACATGAACCACATTTTTTATACCATTCGTAACAGGTAATCTCTAGTAGGTAGGAAATATCATAGTAATACTACTACTTATAATTACAAAATAAATATCAGAGTGTCCATTTAGCTCTCTTGAACCTTATTTTTTTTTTTTTTTTCTGTGTACAACGTTTTACAGAACAGCTTACCTAGTATTAAACCTCTTACACACTTAAAATTGGAACTACTAATAATTTGTTATCTTTTATGCTCCGAGGGGCAGTGCCAGTGAACCCAAAGCCGGGGGCATTCTCTTGATCTAGAGTGGCGCCAGCGCAGTTCCGAATAGGATTCCTACTACGGTTCTTCGGACAGGTGAACTGACGGAAGAACCCAATATTCCGACCATACTGGGTGCAACAGGCACTAGAACTTGCAGGACCAAGGTCATTCAATAATTTTGTTCTTGTTTGTTTCCTCCAACCTATTTACTAGATTTATGTTGGTAGCAGTTATCTCTACGTGTTCTTCCTTCAACAGCTTCGGCAATGGCAGTAGCTTCGGGGGCGATACCAATAGCAACCACAACAGCCAATGCAGCTTTGAGGGGCACCAGAGGCAAGGAACTGGTGACAGACCCGGCTCGTGGAGAGGCTCCTTCGGTTCGCGTCTAAGATGTTCTTGACCATGGCGAGGTTCTTCTTCCGGAAGTGAGTCATACGACGGTTCATACGACTACCACGGTTCCTATAGTGAGCACTTGAGCTCGCATAGTTCTTCATGACAAGGCAACAGGCACAATAACGAGTGTGAGTCTAGAGGTTCCGGTTCGAGGTGGTCGCGTTCCGAGTGGAATGACGCCTCCATAGTTTCAATCTCATCCAAATCCTCTTTATCGAGGTTAAAGTAGTCCAAGTGGACGTTTAATTTCATTCGTTCCACGTTGCTTGATTTGGGAATGATAGCAATGTTCTTTTGTACTGCCCATCTTAAGAGCACCTGTGCAGTGGTGTCACAGTGATGTTTATCAGCTATCTTTTGAATGATGGGATGGTTAAAGAGAGAGGGCAAACCAGCAAGTGCTTTGGGTATAACACCAGAGAAGGCGGTAGCGCCAAATGAGTTGAATCCAATGATTTGAATATCCTGTGCCTTTGCCCAGTTGATGAGACGTTTTTGTTGAAAATAGGGATGGTGTTCAGCTATAGTAGATGATGTGTTGTTTTATAAGCAAAAGTGTGTCTTTACATACAAATATATTCTCAACTTACTTTCCAACACTGAAGGTCTGTACTTGCAGTAAGTGAGAACATCAAGTATACTTTGAACGTTAAAATTGGAAAGACCAATGTTACGAACCAAACCACTATCAACCAAATTTTCCATTTCTTTCCAGCATTCATGCATGGGAGAACGCTCAAGAACAATGTTAAAGTCATGGTCAAATAGAGGAATGGTTGTTTGGTCATTGATTGGGATATATTTGGTTGCTATGGGAACTGGTAGTTGATTTTGTTAAAAAGCATTACATGTTATATATATATATATAATGTACTTACTATGTATGATGTAAAGATCAAGATAGTCAAGACCAAAGTTCTTCAAAGTGATATCAAACGCTGGTCGTACATTTGCCTTTGCATGATAATGGTTCCAGAGTTTACCAACAACTGATGCAATAATAAAAAGAGTCATTTTAATAAATAGTTTACATTATTAGGTCAATTCATTCTATTACTAAAGAGATCCTTTCGCTCAACAACACCCTCATTGATTGCTCTTCTAACACCCTTTCCGACCTGTTCTTCATTGTGATAAGCTATGGCACAATCAATGAGCCTGGCACCAGCACAGATAGCATTATAAACAGCACTTTCAGCTTCTTCATTTGATAGACGAAAGGTGCCAAACCCAATAAGTGGCATCTTGTCTTTGGTACGGTTCAATGTGACAAAAAGTGAGCAAGCCATTGTTTTGTTTTGTTTTTAAGAAAAATAAATTATTAAAAAAAGGCCAATATATATAGATAGTTATAAAACTCTAATCATCATGAAGGACTACGCTTTTTCGCTTGTTGATACAAAATGAATATACAAGCATTCAAAAATGGAAAAGAGATCTGCGCAGGATCATGATAAACTTTTGTGTACACTTTTCCAAGTAAATAGTTCCCCCTAAACGTTTCAATTAAATAAATAGACAAATAGTAAAGGATCATCCAACACCCTGTTTTCTCTCCCTTTCCATCTCTGCTTTGTTCAAAAGTAGAACAGAGTGGCTTAGTCAAAGTGTCTGCTCCGCAATCCGGGTGAAATAAAAAAAAAAAAAGAGTCCGGCAGAAAGTGGACTTGAATGAAATTAAATAAGTAAGAGTGATTTGGTAATAAGAAACCTTCTCTTTCCCTGCATACATTGTAACGTATCCATCCAACATGATATCCATTCAAAAGATAAATCACTAATCGTTTTGTTTTTATAGTTCAATGTCTCGTGTTCCTTCCAGTAAAGATATCGTTTTTTTTTTTTGTTTTTTTTTTGGAAAATGACATTTCATTAAAATGACAAGTTCATGGCTGACTTTTTTTTTTTTTGTTTTTTTTTGTAATCTAGTTCTTAACCCCACCGAAGAGGATATCAAGCTCTTGTTGAGTGCTCAGTGCCACATTGGTACCAAGAACGTCAACAAGGCCATGACCACCTACGTTCACAAGCGTCGTGCTGATGGTAAGTTGGCAACATTATTTTTATATAAGATTGGATATTAAAATTAATATTAAAAAGGTATCAACTTGATCAACATTGGTAAGACCTGGGAGAAGCTCATCCTCGCTGCCCGTATCATTACTGCCATCGAGAACGTAAGTATAAATGTAATTCATATACAAATAGAGATACTCACCCCGTTATCTAGCCCCAAGACATCGTTGTTGTCTCTGCCCGTCCCTACGGTCACCGTGCTGCCCTCAAGTTCGCCAAGTACATTGGTGCTGAGGCCATCGTTGGTCGTTTCACCCCCGGTACCTTCACCAATTACATCACCCGCTCTTTCCGTGAGCCCCGTTTGGTTATCTGTACCGATCCTCGCTCTGACTTCCAGGCTGTCCTTGAAGCCTCTTATGTCAACATCCCTGTCATCTCTCTTGCTGACACTGATGCCACCCTCAAGTACATTGATGTTGCTATTCCCACCAACAACAAGGCCAAGCACTCCATTGGTTTGATCTACTGGCTCTTGGCTCGTGCCGTCCTCCGTCTCCGTGGTTCTTTGGAGTACGCCGCTACTTGGGAAGTCATGGTTGATATGTTCTTCTACCGTGATCCTGAAGAGATTGAGAAGGAGAACGAGGCTGCCGAATTCGAAGACAACGACTTTGCCGCTGCTGCTGATGCCGTTGCTGGTGAATGGGGTGTCGAGGTTGAGGCTGAAGGTGTTGCCGGTATTGCTGCCGCTGCCGACTGGTCTGCTCAAGCTGGTACCTCCGACTGGGCTGATGATGTCGAGGCTCCTGCCAACGCCTCTTGGGATGCTTAAATTTTAATTTATGTTTAAATATAAATAGAATCCGTTTTTGTTGTAGAACAATAAAAAAAAAAACCACACAAAAAATCGTTGGAACACGTAACTTGTTTTGCTTTTTATTTTTATTTTTGGTGTTGCTGTATTGCAAGATGTAGAGTGTGTTGGGATAGCAAAAGAAACAGAAAAAGAATGTGAGAGTTGATTGGTTTATGTAGGATGCATAAGCATAGGCTTAAAGGTCATTTAAATACCCATAAAATGATAACCTAAAAGGGGTTACATTCATATTTAAATGGTAGATCAATAAATAATTCATTTGCTGCTATTGCTTATTATTAACACTTTGTATCAAAGGTAGAAAACGTCTTTTAATAATAACATTTCTTTTAAAAGTTCAAAAGGAGGCAAAATATAGTATATATACACATGATTTGATGTGGGAAGGGGAGATAAAAAGTCTATTGTGTTTTCGTTAAAAATAAACAGTAAAACGAAGCGATTAGATCTATATAAATAAAAGCCATGTTAGATATGACCGCATTTTCCATCACCTTATTAGAATCACTTACCTGAGGCATAACAGGCTTATTCTGCTCAGCAGTCATTCTAGAGATACCAATACCAATACCTTCAATCAAAGCAAGCAAAGCACCACCCACAACAGCAGACACAGCAGCTGCCTTGACACCACCACGAGCAGCCAAGACACCACCCGTCAAACCACCCGAGATAATGGAGTTCCAAGGATCTTCCTTTTGTCTAATACCCTTTAGTCCACAATCAAAAGTGGAAAAGAGACCACCCCAAACTGCAAAGTTACCACCAAGAACAGGAGCACGGGCTTTCATGGCAGATACAGCACCAGTTAGTCTCTCACCCTGTGTTTATATATATATATATATATATATAAAAAAAACGATAAATTTTTTACACTCTTTTCTATCTATAAATACAACACTTTACCCTTGGTGAGTTCTTTGCACCTTTAACAGAGTGCCAAATACCACCACCAATGGCACCCATGACAAAAGCACCACCTAAATCGTTAAGAATGACCCAAGGGCTAATATCGTAAAAATATGTCAGTGGAAGCCTCTCTTTTGTTGTTTTATAATCCTACCAAGGATCTCTTGTTGTATCTGAACCACGTCCCATATTTATGTATAAATATTTCTTAAAGAGTTATGAAAGTGAGTTTTTCCAGGGTGTGGAAGAAGTGAAGAAAAGGACAAAAAAAAATGAACATGGCTGAGATGAAAGTCACAAATCTGAGATTGGGTTACTTTCGCTTGTTTAAAATAAGAGTGGATGTTGTATTATGAACTACAATTAGGTTGTTCTCAAGCAAGTTAAAGTAAGATATCATATGTCATTATTGTAATACCCTTTATATCAGTATGTCTAATTGTACACTCTTTTATAGGTTACAAATAGCCATTCGTTCTCTAATAGTCATGAACAGAGACAAATGAGCCACTATAGATAGAGTATAAATATATCGGCATAAAATGAGGATCAAGTCACAAATACTTGATTTGTTCAATTACAAAAAAGCATGTATTATACTCTTTCCTGCTGTTCTTTTTATTGTTTATAGTTTACTAGGTAACAAATAATATAATAATAATAATAATAATAATAATAATAATAATAATAATAATAAGAGTACTAATAAGAATACGAAACTTATAACGATGATCATTATAGAATGTAAGTTTATCTGTAGAATGAATGAAGCAAACATATATTAATACAACACTTAAAGGCATGCTAATCCATCTCCATTTTCAGTCGATATCACTCATCAAGTAGAACAAGGTAAAGAGTGAATATATGTATATATAAAACAAGTAAATCATTTCCAATTTTGGCTAAAAGTCAAGTAGCTGATTATGAAATCATAGCCGACAGAAACACCGAGTCTTTTGATGGTTAGAAAATATGAACCAAGAGAGAATGATATTCATAGATTAAAGTCCTTTTTATTATTTATTCAACAGAGATCATTGAGAATGAACGCTTTGAACGTATAAGTAACGCATTGAAACATTTAATACAGCAAGGAGAAAGGAGCCTCTCTACAGAGCCCGAGTCGTACTTTATGATGACCAAAGAACAGGATGCAAAAAAAGATGAAAATAAACTGGTTGAATGGCAGTCGGATATGCACTGTAAGAATCAGGAGAAATTGATAATGGCCATTCAGAGTTTAAACGAGATGGCAAAAGCGAGAGCAATGACTTTGAGCAACAAAAAGAAGAATAAACTACTGCTGAGAGATGATAATATGGATCAGAAAAACTTCTTTTTTGACAACAATATCAGTCATAAACCATGGAATATCATCACTAACAACATTACTACAAATACTATTGGCATGATATTCATTACAATGGTCATTTCGGCACATTCAGCTTATACTTGTTCACAAAATTTACTCGTCTTGTTAATATTACTCCTTATCAACCGAAAAAAGAGAGCAGATACCAACATAATGAGATTGATGGATAGATTAAGTCACCATCTTTTATATAAAACTCATTCTAAAGCCCATATAGCACTGCCTCATTATATTAACCTTACTTTTCAAATATTATCACTTGTTTTCTTGTAATAAAAACACACTTTATATACAAATACAAACAAATAGTCTAAAGTTACAGTTTCTGTTTATCAAGTAAAGATTGCTTCAATATAGTCTTTACTTGATCGACACGATCCATCAATTCCTGACACATTTTTACAGCCTCCTTTCTCTTTAATCGAGCAGTTTGAAAGTCGGGTGGGCAATCGACTCCATCCAAAGTGATTAGTGCCTGCATTAATGTTTCAGATAGACTCGTTCCTAAATCCTCTGCCTCCTTTCTATTCTCTTCATTATGCTCCATTACCGAAACAACAAGTATCTCGAGTTGTTCAATGGGCTCTTTTGATCCTTCAATCTTGTCCATTGCTTTAGATATTCTTATTAAAAATCCAACTTCTTCGGGATTTCCGGATGCTGTCTGTTTAGCCTGTTCAAACTAGTGCCACTTATGAATACACAAAGACAAAATACACTATCATAAACACTTACACTAGGAGCATCACCCAATACAAAAACCAACGATCCAGAGTGGATACCACTACTTGGCAATGTAGCTGTATCGTCCTTTATATATGCTGCATAATTATCTGTTAAATAAATAAAAGTGACACCTTTACAATAAGAACTTACCACCTGAAACTTTAAGTTTCATAGTAGCCAAAGTGACGCCGGTTATTCTTTTGCAATGTTCCTTTAATTGAGCAACTGTGACTTGACTCATTCCACCTGGCACGTCATTAAAGTGAACATCATAATATCGCTCGTTCCATGCAACAACAATGGTGTTTGTCACAGGTCTGTGTTGTTTCGTTGCTGATGAGGATGACCTTGAGGTTTTTGAAGAGGTTGATTTCTTTAATCCGAAAAAGGAAGCGAATGAGTCCATTTTATTGATGTTTGTCTTTAGGTTTAAAGGTATTATTTTCTATGAAATATATAAAGAAAGTAAATAATAGAAAAGAATAGAATAATAGAAATGGGAGAAGAAAAGAGAGAAAAACATTGAAACTCAGTTATTATTATATGAACAACATAGTTGTTTGCAAAAAACTATCACTATTGCTCCAAGTCGATTTTACTCAACATTTACTGATGATAAACCTATCAAAAAACCAATGTTGGATATATTATTATTATAAACACCTTGTTGGTTGATGAGTTAAAATCTTATTTATTTCATTATTCTGGTACTTTTGACCGACTATTTCAAAGACATTAATTTTATTAAAAAAAAAAAAAGGAATCATGAAATAGTGATATAGTGATCCTAAGTAAAACAAAACTGGCATGAAAGCTTGGAGGGGAAAATGAAACTCTGTAAAAGTGTTAAGTTAAGGTGGTTAAAAGAAACCCAGATGAATTTATGAACAGCATAACATGGAAATGCAATATTATGTATGAAATTGAATGAAAACCACCAGGCCAACTTTCTTTATCTGTAGCATATATCCCCACAAGAAAAAATAGTGATCAGACTGTTAGAAAAACACTTTAAAAGTGCAATACAATGTTATTTCTTAATTAGGATACTGGAATATTCGAAAAATACCAACTTTTTAAATGTAAAATACAAACTCCAATACAGTACCCATGGTGATTCTCTATTCATTAGTGAATTTGAACGACGTACAAAAAATGATAATGATAGTGCTGGTAAGATGACAACATTCTATTCTATGAAATATTCTCTGCTTATATCTTTTTTTTTTTTAATATATACATAGAAATAAGGTGAGGGAAGCTCGTCAATGAAGCCAAAACCTAAAAAATGGAGCTATGAAGAATGGATGGGCTCATTCAAAAATGACGTGGAGTTTCGTTTGCGAAAAAAAAATAAAAAAAAAATAAGGGCCTCACTTGACAATGAAAAAGATATACAGGAGCTACGCAAGAGTTGTCAGAGTTTGACCAGTTTAGGCAAAGAGAAAGGTGTAAAAACAGACGCCGAAAGCAAGTCAGGTTTTGGATCAGGCGAGCTTAACAAGTTTTTCTTGAGAAAATGGCCTTCGAATATTGGAATGAATATACCAAGGATATCTTTGATAGATTGCCACAGGAGGTTAAAAACGAAGATTAA
This sequence comes from Backusella circina FSU 941, assembly GCA_025399235.1. Classification (NCBI taxonomy): domain Eukaryota; kingdom Fungi; phylum Mucoromycota; class Mucoromycetes; order Mucorales; family Backusellaceae; genus Backusella; species Backusella circina. The sequence continues at coordinate 55,003 of MU622369.1, read as the reverse complement.
ACTAACTCGGCCCGTTCTGGTAGCACTGCTGGTGTTCAAGCCAGTCCAGCCTCTTCTGGTAGTACTGTCAGTGGTCAAGCTAGTTCCATTCCCTCTGATAGCACTGTCAGTGAGAAAAAAGGACGGAAATCTAAAAAAAAAACAATAACACTCGATCCTGCACCGCTATTTTAGTACTATTCTTCGAAAGGACCCACCAGATGATATACAATCCGCGATTATTACTACTCTTAACGAGGCTGTGCTTGGTACCTCAAATTATGTGATCGACTAAGACAAGAACCAATAAACTCTTCAATCATCTTCTGGATGTTCTCCTCTGGATCAATCTGGAACCCACTCGTTCATCAAAGTATAAGGCACACGTCGCTAAGAAGAAAGAGGATAGTCTGAAGGAGAAGAGTATCGATGCTCACGAGTATACTACCACCATCCCAAAGGAGCGTATAACCATAATAAACAAATCATATAATAGCAAAAGGCGACTTGTTGTAAATGAAAAGAAACGCGGATTATCATACGTTAAAAAGCAGAATTCTGTAATGACTATCAAGAGGACTGTAACAAAAGAGCACAAGAGGGTATTGAAAATCAAACGTTCTGGATTCAGCAGGCTAAAGTAAGGCATAAAAGACAATTGAAGAATACAAAGAGAGCAGAACAAAGCCAAGAGCGTATTAGAACTTATGCAGAGATGTTAGACAAGGAGCTAGGTCATTTTTTATTTATTTAAATTTTTATTCAATATTTACTATTACTTTATCAGGGAAAAATGAAAAAATCCGAAATGGAAGTTGATGCAGATATAACTCTAGTCACTCCACAAGACCTTGTCTTGGATGAAGATGAAGACGCCTCAGATGTTGGTTTTTCTAGAAGTCGCTTGCGTACCTTGCGAAATAATATGAGACAGTTGATATAAAAACACCATGGAATGACTGTAAAGGATAGACATTTAATGGATGCCCTATCTGATATTCAGCCATGCGAAATCATGGTTTGCTTATTGATTATAAATTTAATTATGGCGTATGTTCCAAAGAAGGAGAATTTTTTCACCCTAGCCCACCAAATCCCTTTTTTCCTTATGGCAAACCAAATATTAAACAGTACTAGATACAGCAAATTCACAAACCAAATTGGTCAGATGGAGCTTGAACAAGAGGCTGATGGATGTAAAGGAGAGGTTGTCATTTCGAAAAACAGCTCTATTCAATAGGGGACAACAAACAAAAGTGGGTTGGTGTGTTCATCCGTCAGAACCAAATGCAGCTAACAACAAGGTCAAAATACCTGGTCCATGTTTTAAGTGCCTCGAAAAGGTTGAAGACATGGAGGTGGGTAATAAACTAGTTGATTCAAGAAAACTCACTTTCTCAGGGACCATTAACGATATAGTCACTATGACTGAGACTGTAGCCTTATCTTTGGATAGGTTTAAATACCATATCAAGCTTTATAATCGATATACTGTTTTGGATGTACCGTCAACTTCAAATAGGTTTTTTAATACTGAAGTTAGTTTATAGTCTTTAATTTTATTGAGTAGGAGCAACAGAACCTACGGAATTACCGGAATATATGTTTTATGATAAACATGAGTTTCAATTTCCCACTCTCAGTAAAACTCTAAAGTAATTAAGAGATATAGACTTGAACACTGGATTACCTACAATCATTCTAACTAAATATGTAGTGAGCATGATAATGCCCATATTTTTTTTTATATAATTATAGTTGTTTTGTGTTATACATCTTTACATAAAAAATAGCCTTTAGAAGACTACAAATACCTGTCATTTTTAACAATGCTAAAAATCTTATTTAAATTACCAAAAAAGGAAAAACGCCCATTTCATCCCCAAAAGTACATGTTATACGAGTCCACATCAAAGATCGTTCATAAGGGCTTAGGGTCTCGTCAACTTTCAATTAATCAATTTCGACTTTGTCCTTTGATATATTGTTTGATTTTACATTACTTATGATTCGGCTTAACTTTATTCATCATCCCAATTCTGCTCAAAATTGATACATTGACTCATACATTCCGTCTCGATATTGATTCAGGTACTTCTCTTGCTATTTGTATCCAACCATTTTTACAGCTTCGATTTTAAAATCCAAACATTCATAATCGTCCATAAATTAAGTGTAGTTGAACATTGAGTTGTATGCACAAATACAATTTAAAGTGCGCCATCTGATTTTAAAAATAGCATGAGACTTTTTTTTGTTTTCATAAGTTTAAAGAGGTTCAATACATAAATGGAGCCCATAAATTAGTACAATCATTTAATTCACGTCTTAATATGCGTGCTGATATTTTATATTTTATATTTGCTTTAATTTCCACGCCCAGAATATAAAAAGTGATACAACAATGCTTGTCAATCTGGAATATTTTCGCGTACTTTTTGAAACTTTCTTCAACAATGGAGAAACTTTACTTTTTCTTACACAAAAATAAAAAATCGAACAAGTGGTGAGAAAAGTAAACTAGACTTACTTTGAGTATTAAAACTAAAATATATAAACTATCTCGTATTGTTTCTTTTTATACTTTCCGTTGAATGAAGAAAGAGCCATTAAACTTGGCTTAAACTTTTAAATATTTTCTCAATGACGTCATTTGTCTCAGCTTTTTCTTTTTTTTATTTATTTATTTCCTTTGATACTTTGTATTTTCTATTATTTTTTTTTTTGTTTCTTCCACTCTTTTCAATTTATTTTATTTATTCAAATATAAAACACTTTACATTTTATCGCCAAAAACACGTATTAAAACTCCCAAATTAACAACAACAATATAATAAAACCTTAATCCATAAATATCCTCAACATAACTGTATCTAATATGCAATCCGATACTTTATCACGGTTACAAAATAATAACCTTTCTTCAGTAAAAACACCCTCGCCACTGGGAACACAAGCGAACAACCTAACAAACAAATTAGATAATATTTTTGCATCTGTTAAAAAACAAGTAATAACCATTTAATAATAATATTTGTGATCTATTTGTTTATTTGTTTGTTATTACAGATTGACGAGTGGGGAGAAAATGCAAAATGGAAAATTGACTTGGTTTTACTAGACAAACCACCGTCCTTACCACCACCAACACCACCATCAATACAACATCAAAAGTTTAACCAGCATCCTTTACTTTCTCCGCAAACCTTCCATCCAAATGCAATAACAACTCCACTCGCAAATAACACCAATGAGGAGATAGTCATTTCAAAGTACTCTTTACCCATTTCTGCTACGATGGATTACCCCGTAAGAAATGCAGTAAAATAACATCATGTGATTGCTTTACTGAATTTAATTTATAAAAATAGTGGGAATATACACCACCAGCACAGTCACCTAGTGCAATGGATCAAGATGCTCATTATGTTGATGACTTGAAGCAAAAGGTAAAAAAAATACCATTACATTATATCATTTATGAATTAATACTTTTTGCTCTTTATTGTTATTATCTGTAATAAAAGCTAAATGAAGCATCAGAACGTCAACACTATCTTGAAAACATCATTTGGTCTCAAGCAGATCAATTAAAGCACACCAAAGAGAATAGTCCGCAGCAAGATAGAGTGATCAGTACAATGAAGAGCATCTTTTTAATGTCTGTAAGTATATAAAGTAAACGAACTAATCAAATTTACAACTAATCTCATTTCGACATCATTATTTATAAAAAGCAAAATGAACAAAGAATTCAAAGTCGAGTCGAAGTTGATATGCTTCAAAGAGATGTTACCATTCTATCGAAAAAATTACAAAAAATGAGCTCCCTTGTACAATCGATCGAAGGCATTGACTTGACAAATCAGGATCTTGATACGGAAGCATTGGCTGAAGATCACAAGGTTCTATTAAGGAAATTACATCTTTCCGAGCTTCGATTATCCGCAAGAGATACCGAAATAGACTATCTGAATGAATTAGTTAAATCATTGAAAGCACAGCAAGGCATCACTGATGGTAATGCCCAGTCGTTTGTTCACAAAAGATCAAGAAAAGGACCACCTTATCTATTCCAACAGCAGTACTCTCCTCGTAGTAGCCAAGTAAGATCAGAAGAACAGCACCATCCGCTCTCTGGTTTAGAAAGCCTTGGTATTGTTGCGGATCAGATGCTTAGTGATCCTGAATTTGAATCTTCAAATGCGCACCATATCTCATCAAGTGAGAAACGATTACGCTCTCGTCTAGATGATCGAAGATCACAGCGCTCTATGGACTCTGCTGCAACCCTACTTGCAATGCCACAGTTAATATCGTCAAAAGGTAGATCGGATGGAGGAGGCAGTGGAAGTAAAGCGTTTTGTTTATAAAGAAGGAAAATAAAAAGCAATAGGGATACTAATATTTCCTCCATATATCAAAATAAATATAGCTGAATCAAGATCACCAGAGGATTTCCATCCTATTCCCAAAAAACCAAGATCAACTTATACGCGCTGGACACAAGAAGAAGATGAACTACTTATCAAAGCAGTAAGAAAATATGGTCATAGTAACTGGGAAGCCTGTTCACGCGATATTCGAGGACGAAGTAACATCCAATGTCGTAACCGCTGGATTCGACACCTTGAACACAAGTTACTTGATGGAAGTAAACAAGTCCCCATTTCATCACCTGTGGATGATGCACGACATTCACCTTCAATAGCAGCCTTATTAAACACAGCAACAAGCGAGAGTAATAATGAATCATCTCGATCTGCTACCTCATTAAATTATAATGCAAGTTCGAGTAGTAATGATCCATATCATTCTCTGCCCATGTATCGCCCCCCTTCACCGATGGCGACGCCTAAAGGAAAACGTAGATCGGCAGACAATATTTCTACAAAATGGTAAATAAGCAAGATCAAAATAACAGTAATGTTAAATGTAAATAAGATATATTCTCTCTCTCTCTCTCTCTCTCTCTCTCTCTCTCTCTCTCTCTCTCTCTCTCTCTCTCTCTCTCTCTTTACTTTTTAATTATAATGTACACTTTTTTTTATAATGAAAGTTAAAAAAGTAAATTTTCAAATTAGATTTCACTCTTCTTTGTATTGAAAAATTAAAATGTTTATTCTATATCATGCAAGGTGGTATTTTCTTAAACTTTTTAACGTGATACAAAACGATATTTTTAAAAAAAATAAAAAAATGTTATTTTGAATTATTATAATTGATTGACATGTTACGTTTTGCCATAATAAGGGGCTTGGCTCTCTTATCTTATTCACATCATTTTCAATAAGTTATATGTAGTAGTAAGTCATCGTCTTTCTTACTTCCTATTATTACCACTGTTGTGAAGCGGAATTCGAAATCCATATTAACCAATCAAGGTATATGCCACCACCTCCCACTCTCTTGTAAGCCTTCTCATTGCATCCTTATCCACATTCTTCAAGTTATCCTCATCAATATGCTATCAATGTGACAGACAGGCTTCCTGGTGATAATTCGTGAAATAAAAGGGAATAACATTAAAAAAAAAAAAAAAAAAAGTTTAAGCTACTAGTAGAGCATATGGTATGAGCTATCTGGAAACTTGTTTCCAAGATTTCCAACTGTTGAAAAATTTTCATCAGAGGGACAGTCTCAAGGGCGTTCGGCTATATCTCTTAAATAAAGGATAAGACGTGCCAATCCCAAGCATCTCCTATGCTACCCAAACCATCTCTCAACCGTTTTTTTTAAAAAAAATGGTACAAGAATGGAGGACGAACCCATTATAGCACGAGTTGCTAGAATTAGCCTTACTTCTACGTCAACTAACAATAAACTCTATGGTATGTTCAATAGGATTTCTAGATTAAATCTTTTTAGAAGTTGAAGAACGTCGACTTACATATATAGTTGGGAGAGAAAATATATTTCTACCAAAACGCGAATTAACAACTGAAGACTACAAGGGATATGTGCTCTTGTACGCCAAACTACCAATTATGAATCGTACATTGTTATGAGATTATTTTGCTTTATACAAAAATGCAATAAAAACTACGAGGAGGCGGAGTTCTTTTTATACCGAACTGCCGATTATCGTAGGAATCCTACAACATTATAATGTGGTTTTATGTGGTGGCAAAATGCAATTTATAGACTGAACACTACACGTATATAAATAACATAATTTGATTTAAAGCATTGGTGTATAAAAAGATTCAATTTTATGTATTTTAAGTTTCAACATATAGAAATGTTCATACTTGAAGATTAAATTAAAATTATGAATACAGATATTGCAATGGAAAACAGTTATATAGTTTAGATGAAGCTAACTAATTTCATAAAGAAATTACTGACCATGAGCAGGAGCAACAAGGACTATAATATGTTTCATCATAAACTCAGATGTCTGATCGGTTTAGAAATGTCGGTAAGTTTAGGAGATGGAGGCCAAAACAAAATGAGTTGGAGGAAGGTGAATCCCTTATAAAAGTGGAGAAAAACGCCCTGATGTTACTATATCTGAGGTATATCAACGTGATTTTGAACCTAGCCTTGGATTTAGTGAAGCCAAGTTGGGGCGTCCCACCACTGATGACCATGCTCTATGTCACGATCTCCTGTGTTTAGCATCGTTTGCAAAGGATACCATCGATGCCAATAAGCTGCAGGCCGCTTCGACGTTTAAAATGAATGGCTTTAACATCATATTTCATTTGACAAGCCTACGTTATGATAATATACAGATTATGCAGGAAACTGGCCGGCTCGCGTTTCCCCGATCATTAAAAGAACGATCTTCCTTTGTCAATTTGAAAACCATTTGTAACTCACTAAAGGTAACCGAAGTGTTCTGGCGTTTATATAAACTAGTAAACCATGAAGAACCGTGGAGATCAATGTGCCGTCCTACTCACCCTATTATTTACCCTTTGATTCATACCAGCAAGAATAGACATCGCTTCCGCTCCCTGGAATTTAACTTTTAGCTGTCAGTTCCCCTTAAAGAAAAAAAAAAACAAAAAAAATATCTATGTTTTCACAATGCACTCTCTATTTGATATTCTATCAATTATTTTATCTCATATACGCCGTACTTAACATATGAGTTTGTCTCTCTGAAATGACTTAATAATGATTAGAACTCAATCCCTTATTTTTTTAAATAGTGGCACGAAATCATTTTTTAAAAAGAGAGAAAATAATCTATATATATTAATGTAATCAAGGCTTTCATGTAGTAATAAAACGTAATTATCAAGTGCATTAATAATAATTGCTATTAGAGGGAGTGTTATTGATCGTAATCATAGTCATAATCATATAAATCAATTCTATTGTTTTTATCTTATTTCGGATCGTGTTTGGATAATTATCGTGTTATATTTTTTTCTTTTTATAAAAAAAAAGGGGGTTGAACTCTTTTCCTTCCTCATTTCAATTTAAGAGACATATAATTGGACAAGATCTCAGACATTTCTGAAAACATGTTTCTTATTTTTTAGTGTTATCTTTGTTATCATAAGTTGATTTGTATTTTCAATAAAACGTTTGTTTTGGTATATTAAAATAACAAACAAACATGAAGGCATAAAGAAAAAGACAATGAAATAAACATAGGGTGCATCCTAAAATTATGTGACACAGTAATATAAAAAGCAAAATAAAAACAGTTAAAAAAGGTATTCTTTTTTTTTTAACTGCACATATCATTCGAGTCAAAGCATTGTTATTGTTATTACTGGGATTAAAGTGTAGCTCTACAATTACAGCAAATAGCATCGCAACCAGGTTGACAAGTAAACAATGTTATTTCTTAATAAGTCCTATTTTTTTTTTTTTGCTGAGTAAAGTCATAAATGGCGCTCGAAGACTATTGATATTTTCAGCGCATCTCAATTTTAATTCTATAAGAGAATGGTTAAACTCCTTTGTGGTCATTTTGCAATAGCGTTTTGGCCTGATTGTAATATCATTTCTTGGATTCAGGAAGATACTCAAAACCCAGGATCTGGTTCATATTAACGCCAAACATTATTTCCGTTCTGATCTTTAAAAAAAAAATTTAAAACTTGGTAGCAGAAACAACATCACCCTTTAACTACCTAATTGGTAATGCCACGGACAAACATGAGAGAAGTCGGCTATGATAAACAAAAGTAAACCCATCGGCGCCTAAATATTTGAATAGGACGGTATTTGAATTTGATTTAATCAAAATCGGTCTCGAATGATTATTTTAACTTCTTTGACTTGTAACATTTACTACAAAAGATATCATTGTCCATGTACGTACCTAGTTTTTCTTCAAAACTTATTTATTTATTTAAAAAAGTGGAAATAGTTTACATGCCCAACGCTCATCACGTTTTTATAATTTATTCTCTTTTTCTTTTTTTTTCATTGACAAATGTACAATTGTTTTAGAGATAAAAAGATTACTTTAAAATTGAAATGGCGATTACCGGAAATGAGATGAGCTGAACGATTATATTGAACATGAGACACTTCGTCGCCTGTTGGATTCGATGAGACGATAATAAAGACAGAAAATAATCGAAATTAAAAAATAAAACATATATATAAGAGACTCGATTATCCCCTTCTGTTTTTTTTTTTCATTATCAGTTTTTATTTTATTAAAACTTAATACATCTAAAATGCAAATCGAAATCGGTCAACATCTTATCAACCGTCTTAAAGAAATTAACATTGACACCATTTTCGGTGTACCTGGTGATTACAATATGGTAAACTCATTATATACATTTGCATAATCGGATTGATATTAATTACTTTTATGACATTAGCCTCTTTTGGATATCATTGAAGATGATCCCGAAACCACCTGGGGTAACAATGCCAATGAATTGAACGCTTCCTATGCCGCCGATGGTTATGCTCGTATTAGAGGTGCTGGTGCTGTCATTACCACTTTTGGTGTCGGTGAGCTTTCCGCTGTTAACGGTCTTGCCGGTTCATACTCTGAGATGCTTCCCGTCATCCACATTGTTGGTACTCCCTCCACCAAGTCTCAACAAAGCAAGGCCATGCTTCATCACACTCTTGGTGATGGTGACTTTGATGTCTTCTACAGAATGTCCGAGATGATCTCTTGCGCTTCTACCCACCTCCAACGCAACAATGCCATTGCTGAAATCGATCGTGTTATCCAGCAAGCCGTTCTCAACAAGCGTACCGGTTATATTGGTATCCCTATTGATTTGATTCATGCCACTGTTGAATGTGCTGAAATTACCCCTCTTAAACTCACTATTCCCAAGAACCCTGCTCAAACCCAAGAAATTGCTCTCAAGGTTGTTATTGATGCCATCTCCAAGGCTGAACACCCTGTTATTATGGTCGATGGTTGTGTTCTCCGTCATGGTGTTACTGAGAGCGTTCAAGAATTTGTTACCCGCTCTGGATTCCCCACCTATGTTGCCCCTATGGGTAAGGGTGCCGTTGATGAGACTCTTGACTCCTACCGTGGTTGTTACTCTGGTAACATTACCCTCGAAGGCATTAGCGAAGAAATTAAGAAGGCTGATTTAGTTATCGAAATCGGTTCCATCAAGTCTGATTTCAACACTGGTAACTTCTCATATGACATTGATTCCTCCAAGACCATCACCCTCCACTCTTTTGCTACCATTGTCTTCATGGCCGAGTACTCCAAGGTTTCTTTGGTCGAATTCCTTCCTCTCTTGACTGCTGCTCTCCCCAAGGAACCTCGTACCTTCAACTTGGGTCCCCGTACAAAGCCTCTTCCTATTCAAGAGGGTACCGAAATCACCCAAAACTATCTCTGGAACAAGGTCCCTGAATTCATGGATGAAAATGCCATCATCTGTGCTGAAACTGGTACTTCTGAGTTCGCCTCCTTCAATATGTCTGCTCCTAAGGGTGCCACCTTCATCACACAATTCCTTTGGGGTTCCATTGGTTTCACTGTTGGTGCTGCTCTCGGTGCTGCTATGGCTGCTCGTAAGCGTCGTGTCTATCTTTTCGTTGGTGATGGTTCTTTCCAATTGACTGCCCAGGAAGTCTCTGTCTATCTCCACCATGGTATCACTCCTGTCATCTTCCTTTTGAACAATGACGGTTACCTTATTGAGAAGCTCATCCACGGTCCTCATCGTGCTTACAACAACTTCCAGATGTGGCAATACAGCAAGGCTCTTGACTTCTTTGGTGCCCATCTTGAACGTAACATCAAGGAAGGTTGCTCCACTGTTGGTTTCGAAGGTAAGGTCGAGACCCGTGACCAATTCGAGTCTGCCATGAAGGAAGTCCAAGCTAGCCCCGATAAGATTCACTTCCTTGAACTTATCATGCCTCGTTTCGATGCTCCTCGTGAACTCGAACTCTTGGTTGCCACTTCCGAGAACCGTTAAATTACATTTTTTGGTCATACTTCATTCTTTTTTAAACATCATTATATCATTCAAAAAAAAAATAACATTTGCATAACATTTCCCCCCTTAAAATCATTAAATAATAAAATTGTAAAATCTTTAGATTTGTATTTTTTTTTAAAAAAAAAAAAAACCTGGTTTTTTCTTTTTGTCTTTCTCTTCATTTTTTTTTTTTTTTTTGAGTGGGTGATATGGTAGTAGTAATTGAGCTTACGGTGGCTTTTTTTTTTTTTTTTTAATCCTTTATTTATATTTAAATGAGAATTGTTTTCCAAATCCAAAAGTTCTAATCAGTTCTTTATAGTATTTAACTTGGATAAAAATATAGGCAGATAGAATATAAAAAAAAGTTTTTAAAACAAGGGCTTTAAAGCAATATTCTATTTTACCATGGGAATAATATCTTCCTTCTTTATGTGCTACGTTGATCGAACAAACAAAGTGGCACTAAATCAGAAAATATGTGTACACAGTGAGAAAGAATACAAATGATGACATGTCTTGTTGCCTCACTAAGAACTTTTTTACTTTCTTAATTATCTACAGGTGATACTTATTTTGTATATAATTAATTAACATATTATATACAAAAATAATGACTATCTCTTAACTTTAAATATAAACGTATATATATATATATGTGTGTGTGTAAATAGTATATTTTATAAGCCTTGGCATATTCTAAAAACAGTCCTGGCAACACTAAACATATTTTACCTGGGCTGAAGTCTAACATTTTCCATAAAAGGCAAAGCCCTACTACTACTTATGCAAAAAGAAAAAAAAATACCAAGAAAAAAACAAATGATATTTTTAAAAAAAAAAAGACTATTGAAACCCAAAAGATCGGAGTGTATCGATTTTTCAATTTTTGTTTCTGAAGGAAAGTAAATTTTCGATTTTTCGAAAACAAAGAAAGTTTTTCTTTTTTTATTGTCTGTGCATTAAGTCAGTGGATCATGTTTTTTTTTTTTTTTATTCTTAATGCAATAAATAAGAAGGAGTAATACAAAAAATAATCAAATAAAAAAAGGGGGAGGGGGGACAGGAAAGTAACCAAAAACATGTCATAGGAGCTATTGACAGAGCTTTTTTTTTTTATTGATTTTAAATCAACACACACATCGTATCACATATGTATTCGATACTGTATTTTGGTTCAGATTCTTTGTCTCTCTTTTATTATATAGACTAGATTATTAGTTAATTGGTATTAATAATTTATGCACTAAGTAAAATGAAATTGGAGCGATATATTTGGGTTTAAATAAACATTAAAGTAAATTATTGTTCTTTAATTGCTATTATTAAGTTATTAATACATTTTATTTTATAAAAAGTACAAATCGGTCCTGAAGACAGAACGTTTTCTTATGTTGAATAGATGGATATAAATAATAAAGTTGGGGATATGTAATATCACTCTATTTGCACTTTGTAGCACTTTAACCCATTTCTCGAGTCACACGGGATCAATAAATACAGTAGATGTGTTTATCTTCTTTTCTTTCCTTTTTATTTTTTAACTTGCATGTTGTTGTTGTCTTTGTGTCAGTCGATCATTTCCCAAATTGGACATGCTTTTAAAGGTAATCATACCCCTTAAAAAAAAAACGTCTCTCACTTTGATTATCATTATTATAAAATGGTACAACTGATGATGTAAAAAAGAGAAAATGACGATATAATAATAGTAGCTTTATTTTATCCAATGAGAATGAGTTCCGTCACGTTGTACCAGATATTTTTCACTCTCCTTTTCGCTCTCTCTGTTGTTCTCTTTTGCTTTCAAATCAATTGACTTTCCATTTTAGGAAACCAAGGTAAGGCTAATTAAATTCTGTACTTCCGCTCTCTTAGCACCTGTCATCATTCTATATCTTTATTTGTTTAAAATAGAGTCGTCTTTTTTATTATTATTTTCAAGTAGTAAGAAAAATGAAAACAAAATAAACAGAGAGAATAATAAAAAAAAAAGGGAAAAAAAAAAGAAACACACAAAGAAATAAATGAAGAATATGGAAACGAGGAGTGTAAAAAAATTGTCGAAAGGGGAGGAGAAGGAGAGGAACGTTAAAGAAGGGGAAAGGTTTGTTTTTTTTTTATATCGCAAATGACTTTTACATGAAAAGAAAAAAGTTTATCTTTAAGGAATGAGAAAAATAAAATAGAATAAATACAGAGTATAGTAAAAACAAAGTTACTCAAACAAAAAAAAAGTCGCGTGAATTAAGAATGTTTTCCATTTGCAGGTTTATCATCGCTTGTTTGATCTTCTTTGACTCTAAAAAAGAAAATAGACTCGTTAGTACATGATCTATACTAAAAATATATAAAAATGAAAAGACTTACTCTACTTCTTCATCATTGTCATCCTCATCATCACTACGAGAATCCTCGGCATTTTTACCCTGCAAAACCCGAAGAATCACTTTAATGATCATAGCAAACCAATAAAACATGAGTGAATTGAGAAGAACAAATAGGAGAAGATATAGCTTTTGGGTAAAGGGTGTGAAATATTTGCCTTTCTCAGGCTCCCATTTCATATCGAGATATGTTGAAGGTTCAACTAAAAAAATGAAATAAAGCAAGATGATGATGAATGTTTTGATCATAAAACAGAAAAGGGATCATATCCATCTCGGTTTTTCTCGGTTCCTCTCTCTCTTTTTCCCTTTTTTAAACACTTCTCTCTCTCCTCTTTCTTTAATGCAGTCTATTTGTTTTACCTGCAGTAGCCCAAATAATGATGGAAAAGAAGATATGTCTAGTTACTGGCCAAGAAACAGCAAACAATCCAAAGCAAATATCGCATAAAGTCGTCATTCCTAAATACTTCAATACCTTTGCAAGCTATATCATCATTTCGGAGATAGTACAGGCAAGCAAATATATAATAAATGGAGAATAATAGAACATGAGAGCGGTGTTACCAACATTTTCTTTTTTTCTTTTTTGGTTTTCTTGATCCAGAGAATGTCTCTCTCGCTCTTTTTCTCTCTCTAAATATCCCTGATCATTTACCCCAATATTATTGTATACTTACAGAAAGGAAAATGTCAGCAACATCCATGCAGCAAAGAACGGCATTACCAATACGGGTGAAATTTGAATAGTAACTTGACACCAGTAAAATAATAGTAATAATGTGATGGGTAAGCATAGCAAAGTGATCCTTTCTACGTTTCTCGATGTGGATCAAATAGACCTGATGGAACCAAAAGGCGAGTTGCATCAAATAATACACCTTCATCTTTCGTGAAATAAGCGTATGGGGATAATCGATCCAATATTGTGATGTGTTGAACCAATGGGGGCTGTTATACATAATATACTAACATGGTAATTAAGATGTTAAAAAAAAAAAAAAAAAAAAAACTCCTTGATTAAAGTAACCCTTACCATTCCAAATGCCCAAAATACAGAATAGTAAGAGAACATCCAACCTTGCTCAGCAAATCGTTGTCTTTTACCAAAAGATTGAATACCCGCCATCTTGGCAATAGGATGGAAGAAGAACTTCATGATGGCAGCACGCAAAAAGGTAAATGCAATAGTCCAAAAGACCACAAAATAATAATCGTCGTATCCTTTTCCATATTGGTCTTGGCTCATTTGATAAGAGATTGTTAGACATTTTGTAGCTATTGGGTCTTTCATATAATAACCCGCTACCACTAGAAAGCATAGACCACCCGTTATTTCTATTGAACAAAAAAAAAAAAAAAAATGAGGATTCTTTCTCGGCATTTCCATTTTTTTTATTCATTCATTTATTTTTTTATCAACAGTGGATAGTGTGGGACTTGAAGCTCTCTTTTTTAACTCTGGCGGTAAATCCGTTGTCATAATATAAAGAAAAGAAGGAAAAAGGCAAATAAAGTAAAAAGAAAAGGGAAAAAAAAAGAATATAAAGAAAAAGAAAACACAGAAATACCAAAAAAAAAAAAAAAAAAAAAAAAAAAAAAAAAAAAAAAAAAAAAAAAAAAAAAAAAAAAAGCCAAGGCGGGTATTAAATAAGGGCATTCCCAGTCAGGGGAACCCATTTAAGGTAAAAATACAAAAAGTTTTATTTTAGTTTATAAAACGCCCTTTGTGGATGGCACGTCGTTAGTGCCGGTTCGGGAAACGGCATCTTTGATAGCCACAGCCAAAGATTTAAAAGCAGATTCAGCCCTGTTACAAAGTATGTTTTAATCAGAGTGAATAATAAACAAATAAACAAAAACTTACTTGTGATGGTCGTTTTTGCCCTTGAGAACATCGACATGGAGTGTAATACCAGCAGCAAATGCAAATGATTCGAGAACATGAGGAATCATCTCGGTGGATAACTGTCCAATCATTTCACGCTTTAAGTCAAGGTTAACATCCGCAAAAGGTCTACCTGATATGTCCACTACACTTCTTGAAAGTGCCTTGTTTTATTATTTTTATTATTATTATTATTATTATTATTATTATTATTATTATTATTATTTATTAATATATAAATTAAAAATTCTATATATATATATAAATATGTTACCTCATCAAGGGGACAAAAAGCAGATCCAAAACGTTTGATACCTCTTGGTGTACCCAATGCTTGCTTAAAGGCCATGCCAAGGGCGATACCAGTGTCCTCTGCAGTGTGATGATCATCAATGTGAAGGTCGCCTACACACTTAATACTTAGACTCCATCCGGCATGCTTACCGAGGGCATGATACATCTAAAGCAGAGTGATTAAATTATATTTTCAATAGGAGAATCTGGGTTGTACTTTACATGATCAAGAAAGCCAATGCCTGTGTCAATGTTGATCTTTTGATCCATTTTGTCATCAAGATTAATTGAAATCTTGATGTCGGTTTCATTTGTCTTTCTCTCTAATGTAGCTGTACGTGCTTCCATGTTAGTTCAAGTTTTGTAATAAAAATAAGGGGGATAGAGAAGAGAGGAGCCGTCCATCTCTCTCAATAACTGTTTAAAGACATCCAAAACCATCAATCCATCAATCAGTGACTGCCTTTCAACATCAAATGATTGGTTGGGGGATTTGTCATTAAACTCATTGAAGAATAATGTGTTGTTATTGGAGAGAGACGAAGTGAATGCAATGGAGAGAAATCACTTTACAGTACTTTACTAAATGATGATATAAATAGGCAAGTGAATATTAGGATAGTAGGACTTTTGTATCTCCCAATGTCAATGAATAGCATGGCTCCATATGCACTCCCTCTTGCAGGAAAGTAGGGATGGCACTTATTTTTAGTCTCTGAAATAACTTCAACGATAGACGATTATGAAACGAAGAATGTTTTTTATTTACATGTTTTGTTGATTAAACGTATTTTTTATATAGGTTTTTCCGAGAAAAGGATATACTTTATCAAGCCACACTCGCTTAATTAAGCTTAGAATCAAAATAGCGTATATTTATAGAGAATAGAAATGTCTTCATAAAGAGTAGATTGAATATAAATACAAAGATGTACATAAATCAATGGTTTTTAAAAATATATTAAAAACATATGCGACCACACTTTTTAGCAAAAAAACAGGTACAACAACACAAAGTACTCCTATGTATTCCTTAACCAAATAATGTTATTCTCTATAAACCATTTGTAATACACATATAAAGTAGTGCTTCGGAATATCAATTGAAACTCTGCTATAAATGCTTACTAAAAGTTATTAAAGTTGGAATGCTATCTCACTCCACTTTACTGATTGGTATAATGATAAAGTAGTGTTCCAAATAATAATGGCAAAGACACAACACTCTTTAGAAACACTTGATTGAGCCACTGTAAAGTAGACAGCAGTAACAAGCTGTTATTTTTTGCTGGGTCAAGATGATTTACAAACCATTTTCACACGAAGTAACGCAGTTGGACTGTTTCTTGGTCGGTGTTTTATCTATATCATTTCTGCTGACAATTATGAAATATACAAAGCAAAACTATATATAACAAAGTTTACTCGCTTGTTTTTCTTTTATATATATTTTTTCCCCACATTTTACTAAAAATAAAACATGTCTGCTACTGATCGTTTGAACACTATTAAGGGCCATTTGTCCGGTAACTATCCTAACGGTATGTTGGCTGGTGAGGTCGCTATCATTACTGGTTCTGGGTATGTTGCATATCATGTCAATTTAAACAAGCGTTATTTCTAACTTTATATTAATCATTTAAAAAATATATAACAGTCAGGGTATTGGTAAGAGCTGTGCTGAACTCTTTGCCCGTGAAGGTGCTTTGGTTGTTGTTACCGATATCGATGCTGGTAAGAGGAGATAAAAGGAGAAGGGGAGAAAGAATGAGAAGAGAGGATGAAATGATACTTTCAGGATAAGCGGATATTAATCAACACTCCATTAGAAAAATCCAACCAAGTCGCTGCTGATATCAACGCTGCTGGTTTGAAGGCCATCTCTATCCCTGGTGATATCCTTGATAACACCTTCCCCGAACGTTTGATTGAGGGAACCGTCAAGGCCTACGGTAAAATCAACCACATCGTCAACAATGCCGGTTTCACCTATGACGGTATGATTCATAAGATCACTGACAAACAATGGGATCTTATGCTTGCAGTTCACAACACTGCTCCCTTCAAGATCATTCGCGCTGCTGCCAAGTATCTCCGCAAGAAGGATGGTGAAAACAAGGCCATTGTCAACATTTCTTCCACCTCTGGTCTTCACGGTAATGTTGGTCAGGCCAACTATGCCACTGCCAAGGCTGGTGTTGTCGGTTTGACAAAGACCATTGCCAAAGAATGGGGAGGTTTTGGTGTTAGATGCAACACCGTTGCCTTTGGTTGGGTTGATACCCGTCTTACTCGTGCAAAGGAATCTGGTGCTGCTGTTGTTGTTGACGGTCAAAAGATTGCTTTGGGTATCCCCACTGGTAATGCCACTGGTGCTAGAGCTAACCCTTACGCAGACATCCCCTTGGGTCGTGCTGGTAATGCTGATGAAGTTGCTGGTTCTGTTCTCTCCCTTTGTACTCCTTTGACCAGCTATGTTACTGGTCACACTCTTGAGGTCACTGGTGGTCGTGGTAAGTTTATATTTTAATTGATGCACATTAAGCTGATTTCTAACTCTTTTTAATTGAAAAATAGGTATTTAAATTATTCAATATATCCAAAGGGTACATGTAAAAAAAGACAAAAGACATTTGTACAGAATTTTATTTAATAAAACTACAACAAAAAAAGACGAATTACAAGTCAGAAGATTATATATAGCAAAAAAGAGTCCATTATTTATTGAGAACTAGAGATTTTATATGATGATGATAATGATGAAATGCAAAGAGTTCAAATCACAATGAATTCAAATAAGTCTAGTCATATTGAGGTTAATAGTGATTCTCTTACATCAAGAGATTTTTGCTTGTAGAATTTTTTTTTCGTTTTGTGGTATTAGTGCTTGACTCTGCATCTGCAGCTCTCTTCTTGGGAGCATTTGCTATCACCTTATCAATCTCAACAAGATCTTCCTGAATAAACTCTTCGTAAGGATGCTCTATATCGTAAACCGTCTAAAAATACAAGAGTTTATATTAACTACTTTTGTTAAAAATTTTATATAATATATACGTACTTTTTAATTTCTGATGATAGACAATAGACTGAATAGTCAACACCAACTGACCTGATAGTATTGTTTCTTGTTGTGACAATTCTCAGATTGAAGATGCTGTTACCTTGAGTATTATCACTGATATGATCAATTACATAACCACTTATAGTCTTGCTGTGCTCGACGGTGGTGGAATTTCACCATTTTCTTCATTGTAAAGGCGTACAGAATTCCATTCCTTTTTCTGTTTTGATATTTTCTACCATTGGGATGTACATTGATATTATAAAGGTGAACATAAAGATATTTGGTATGGAATGAGAGCTTCATTATTTTCTTTTATTAAGTCATTCTGTATATTGATGGAATATGCTTTGATTTCATACCCATTGCCTTCCAACATTTAGGTGTATTATCGTATAATAGAATAGCGAAGGTAAGGTGCAAACATGAAGAGTTAATGGATTCTTTGTTTTTCCTGTTCTCGGATTGAATTAATAGCTGCAGATGATCCATGGTGTTAGTAGAATAGATATAGACATTGGTACAAGAAATGTAGCAAGCCTATCCGATCAGAAGAATTCGGAACTTCCGCTGTCAACTTGATGACAGAGATGGAAAATAGAATCAACAACAACTCCTCAACATAATAAGCAATATTCTGGCCAGTTGAAAAAGATGTATAAACTTATCCTGACTTTATTGTTTGAAGATACCAAAACAATGACATAAAGTGTGGGGGTAAAGATGAGGTGTGGCTTGGGAAGTTATTTCCTCTTCTACATTTAAAACAATGTCTCATGCTGAGAGTAGCTGCATATACACACACGATAAGAATAAAAAATGGAGGTTGATGGATGATACTAGCGTGGTAGAGATAGACTGAATTCCAATGTTGAATGGTATAATAAAGCACGTATTCTTTTCCAACACTTTCAAATACTAAAGTGTTTAGATATGCTCTCCTGCTGTTTTTCAAGCATTTAATTGGTGTAATGAGTTTAAGCTGCTCTTCATTTTTGATTGGATGCCGAGACTGCTAAAAAGGAATTTCAGTTTTTTTTTTTTTTTTGCTCTTCCCTTCTTTTATACTACAACAACGATATGGTATGATTTTGCTATTGTTATAGATCAGCTTGTATGTCTTTATTAACCTTTCAATAGCCTCAAAACGAGCATATTGAAGAGCACATTAAACGCCATGGTCGTCGTCTCGATTACGAGGAGCGCAAGTAAGTAGATCCTAAAGTATAAAATGCTCGTATCTCATACTTAAACCACGACTAGACGTAAGAGAGAGGCTCGTTCAGCACACAAGGCTTCACAATATGCACAAAAAGTACATGGTCTAAAGGCCAAGTTACTCAATAAGAAGCGACATGCCGAAAAGATCCAAATGAAGAAGACAATTAAACAGCATGAGGAAAAGAATGCCAAGCAGAAATCAGCAGACGCCATTCCTGAAGGTGCAGTACCTACCTATCTTTTGGATCGTGAAGGAGAAGATCGTGCAAAGATTCTTAGCAACATGGTTAAACAGAAGCGTAAAGAAAAGGCCGGAAAATGGTCTGTACCTCTACCCACTGTGCGTGGTATGGCTGAAGATGAAATGTTCAAGGTAGTAAAGACTGGTAAACACAAGACAAAACAATGGAAGCGTCTTGTTACAAAGGCAACCTTTGTTGGTGAAGGTTTCACTAGAAAACCACCAAAGTATGAACGCTTTGTTCGCCCCATGGGTCTGCGCTATAAAAAGGCTCACGTCACCCATCCTGAATTGAAAGCTACCTTCTGCTTACCTATTATTGGCGTCAAGAAGAACCCTCAATCTCCACTTTATACCCAGCTTGGTGTCATTACAAAAGGTACTGTACTTGAGGTCAATGTATCTGAGCTTGGTTTAGTGACAACAGGTGGTAAGGTTGTTTGGGGTAAATATGCTCAAGTTACCAACAATCCTGAGAATGATGGTTGTATCAATGCTGTATTACTTGTTTAAAACATTTATCTTTTTCTCTTCTTTTTGTATCTTCATTTCTATCTCTTACACATGTCTCTCTCTCTTTCATATTCTTTTTATTTAAATTTTAATATAAATTAATAAAATACAGATGTCTTTATCGTTGTTGTAGAAAAAAAAACTACTTTGCTGCTAACAAAGGGGTCAAGAGTGACTAAGCATCCCTTTTTCAACTATTTGCATGATTTGATCATTTCTCAAGTGATAAGCAGTTACTCTTAGTCGAATAAATGCTTCTGATGGAATCTTGTCCATCAAAGTAAAATAGGTATTGACTGGGACAAATGGATTATATCATTTATCTATGGTTTCCTATTAAACTATCTCAATAAATAGCTATAAATGAGCAATTCTTTCCATTAAAAGCCAATTTACTGATCTCTAATAGAACGCTGGCCACAAGCAATGCGCTGGTGTATGACAGCAAAGCTGTTGCAAATACAATATATTCTTCACTATTGCGAACGAAACCATTCCAAAATAAGATTCCAACATCGACAACATTTATTTTACAGTTCGACACATGGAAGAAGGTGTTATTTCGGAATCAACCCTATTCTACATGAACAACAACATCTTCTCTATCATTGAACAACTCGTGTTTCTCTGATACAACAAATCGCTTCTTTGCATCGCATACATTACATGAAGTCACCATTGTTGTCACAGGTTTAGCTATCATTTATAATATAAATGGCTTAATTCATGTTGATATTATCAGCTCTTTTCATCAAACTTACATCTAATACGTGTAGTTGAGGTGATAGCAGGCATCAGTGCTGTATCACATCGTTTACATATTGTTCTTTTGACACTAGGATCTCTAATAAAAGAGGTCAGGTGTCAACTCTCTTGTATACCATACATAATACTAAGAATAAATACAAGCGTAATACTAGGCGTCGGGACATTGATTTGATTGTATCATTGAAGTGGCGAGTGGGTCCAAGCAAAGTGCCTGTAGGATCTCCTTTCCATTTCTTTACTTTTGTCTTTCTATAAGCAGATTGCTTTTCATTTGCACCACCATTGTATTGTATAGTTGACATTAAAGTTGCTGCTTGATGCAAAAAGTTGATTCGTTCAAAGGCTTGAATATTCTTTGGAGCAACACTTGGTTTTTTGTTTTTACCCATAATAAAGAAAGAGAGAGTGAGAGAGTGAGAGAGAGAGATAGACAGAGAAAAGCCTATTAAAGTGACTGTTTTAGCGGTCTTTAAATTATCTCCTTTCTGAGAGACAGTGTTGCGGGACGAAACTTGAACGAAGAAAATGAATCCACAAAAGACTTCCTCTCTCATCCGTATCTCTGCGCAATGCCTAAAGGTGTGTGTTTTCATCCTTTAGTAATGGAATGGAATGGAATGATAGCAAAAGAGGAATGAAACATGGAAAGCAATTACTGTATAGATGGAATGGTTATTATGACATAGAATACATGAAAAGGAATATGATTGCAATGAAATAGACAACGATTCATCCATCCATCCATCCATCCTATTTATCAATATGATATACAGTATTATCAGCAATATAATCGATTCAATCAGTTCATTACCCATTGTTTATATACGTCTTGTTTTTGTGTTGATGCTATCCACCGTTTTTTTTTTTACTCTTTTTTGTGTTCATTCCATTCTGTTTCTAAAATGAGGGAGATGTTTATATATGTATATGTATCGTGTTTGTTGAAACTAACCTATATGAATGATTTACAGTTAGCGTTTCCGGCACAAAATACCGTATGACCCTCGGTCTCCCCGTTGGTGCTGTTATGAACTGCGCCGATAACTCTGGTGCAAAGAACTTGTACGTTATCGCTGTCCGCAACATTAAGGGTCGTCTTAACAGACTCCCCGCTGCTGGTTGTGGTGATATGTTTGTCTGCTCTGTCAAGAAGGGTAAGCCCGAATTGAGAAAGAAGGGTAAGTTGGATATATAAATACATTATGGAATAAAGAGAGAGTGAAATTGTATTAAAGTCCATTCAATTTAGTTATGGCCGCTGTTGTCATTCGTCAGCGCAAGGCCTGGCGCCGCAGAGACGGTGTTTTCCTCTACTTTGAGGATAACGCTGGTGTCATTGTCAACCCCAAGGGTGAAATGAAGGGTTCTGCCATTACTGGTCCTGTTGCCAAGGAATGTGCTGATTTGTGGCCCCGTATTGCCTCTGCCTCTGGTACTGTTGTTTAAATTGTTGTTTTTTCTTCCCTCTCCAACCCAATAATAAAGACCATTTGACTTGAATATGTATAAGTTTTAATCCTTTATTATTACAAATATTATATAAACAAGAGAATCTATCATGATTGTCTCTGCTCAGGTCTCTGATTGTTCAAATAAGCAGGCGGTGGCTGTAATGGCTCCAATTCACATGACTCGTATGAAGTACGTTCATAAGCAGGTGGTAAATGACTAGTTGAACTCAGCCTATCTCCTGACTCTTCTGGGTTGGGCTCAGGTGCAACATCCAATACAACATCAGCATTTCTATTTCCATAAGCTGGTAGGATATCACCTTCACTAGCTAGTTCAGTTTCAGTGTTGATTTGGACAACATTAATCACAAAATTGATATAGTATTTGGAGATAGGTGCTTCTAGGTGCATTGAAGCAGCGGTGTCTGTGTCTTTAAGGGTGCGAAACACCCATTTTACTTGACGAGTGACGTCTTGTGTATTAAATTCTTTTAATACTACATGAAGCTTACTATAATACTATAATACAATATAAATAGGATATGTTAATATTACTATCACTGACATTATGATGACTATACGATGTACTTGCCTTTTCAAGTCGTTTGTAATATGTATTCCTTCTCCTTGTTGTATATAAGCCAATACAAGCAGGTACGATCAAGATGAGTAAAGGATACCATAAGGAAATACCGACTGCTCGAGATGCAATGGAGAATACTGCTGCTACAATGACAAGTAAGATTGCAACACCAAATAAGACAGAGTCAATATAGACATGAGGATATTCCTTTTTAACGTTTTCTTCAAGAGCTTTTATACGAGCTTGGAAGATATCCTCGGTGAGCTGAGTTTTTATTTATTTTAGTGTTTTAATGCTTTTAGCAATAACAATTGGTAACTTACATATTCCGCCAACTGAGTGTACTGATCATAGCTGACAGAGTGTATATTTGAGCGCTTCCAACGACGGATAATGAGAGGAAATGCAGCCAGTACCATTCTGTATTTAAAAAGGACAAAACAAAAACAAAGAGGAAGAAAGGGAAAAGGAGTCACATATAAAGGTAAGAGCATAAAAGTGAATTCGCAAGTGTAACATGTAAAAAAGTGATAATCTTGTTTACTTTCTAAAGATAGCTTATTACAACTATTTTCCATGTATGGACAGTTGAATCCGTCGTTTTATATATATATATATATATATAAACGTATAGAGTATACAAGTGATTTGATGCACAAACTGCGATTAACTCAGCATCGTGTTGGATTTATCTGTCATATAAATACTGACTTTGTGTAATTGTATCATTCGTCATTCATTGTGTATAATGCAGTAATTGTGTATATGATATTAAATACTTGCTTGTTTTGTAATGTCATATACTTCATTCAATATAGCATTTGACAATAAAGAGATCACGCTTGGTACCTATCTATACGGGTAAAACTTTTTTTTTCAAATCCAGCTTATGGCCTTCTGATTTAGTTACCAGCAATAGTGTGTGTTATAAAAAAGGATAATTGAACGCGTAAGTTGCGCAGAATCTGGGAAAACAAAGCCCCCGATACTAAATTGCACAGTCTTTAAGCGGATAGGTGGCTTGATCTTCTCCAAATCTATTCTGGACTTGGCTTTGTGTTTATAAACAAAACAATGCAAAGGTGTTTTATATATAAATACAGCAAAAGTTATTATTATTACTTAATATTAATTTAGTTAAACCCTTTATCATGATGCTTAGCACTCGGAATCCAATTTAGGATACTCGACTACTTTTGGATTCTTGATGATACCAAAATGGATAACTTTTTTTAATGTAATGTTTTATTAATGTCTTTGAAATATTCGGTCAAAAGTACCCGAATAATGAAAAATAGAATCAATAAGTAAGTTATCATATTTTTTAACTACTTTAATATTCTATATTAACGCTAGATTAGCAAGCAGCCGTTCATAATCCAGGTCCGATAAAAAAAATCGGTCCGGACCTAGTACCCAAATACCACGTTTTGAAATTTTGGCTATTGCATTTTAAAGTTTTCCTTGGCGTATTTTAAAGTTCTACTTAGCTCACGTGAAAAATTCCACTTGACACATTTCACAGTAAAATATAGATGAGGACTTAAATCTTCTACAGAGAAGTAAAGTTAGAAATTTTGACGAGAAAATAATTGATAAATTGGGAAGAAGATATGAACCCATTTTATTCGGAAACATCAGCGATTACTAGACGTTATTGTAATTCCCAGGAACGAGAACAAGAACCGATTGTTGAGAACTCTTTTCTCGCAGAAAAATTAAACAAACAGAAACATCATAAAAGTCCAGTAACCCATTCATTCTCAGAGTACTGAAATACCTGGCCTTTCTATTGACCACAATGGTGCCTCTTCCATCGCAGCCAACGAAGTTGCCAAAGTCTCCTCTAATACTTCTACGTTCAAGCTATTAGTTTTTTTTTTTTTTTCAAACCCATTTACTTCCGTTGCTGTATGGAGAGATGCTGGTGTAGCGCCGTTTTTTCTTCTTTTTGGAGGAGGAGGGTTGATGCATTCTTCTTGAGTTAAATCAACAAAAGTTATATTGTTATACTGATTGAGCTTTGCTTTCTGGCGCTCTGTATACTACATTCCTTCCCAAAAAGCATTTGATAACGTTATTTAATACCTGAATAAGAATATTAATAACATACTAGATAAAAATTATAAAGTGCCTCCATATAAACACCATTATCTTTAAGAAATACATCATTTAATTAAAAAACTTACACTAAAATTTGTTGCAACGATCACTTTTGACCTTTGAGAAAAGGAGACGTTTTCTGAATTGATTTCAAGTTTTATAGCTTTTTTGTATTCCTAAATGCCAACTACTTTGTTCTAATAAGAATATTTGCCTCTGATAAAGAAGTCCGGAGGATCGTTATTTTGAAAGATATTTTCTTCAAGCCATTTAGTGCAATTCCAAAGTAAAAGTTACAAATTAATATAACGAAATGACTATCAATATATTATTCAGCTGAGAAAATGTCATTTGCGTTTAATGTGAGAAAAACTGTCATATTTTATGTATTGTGAGAGTGTAAAGATGTATTGATAAACGGAAATCCTTGGTGTACTCAAAATTTATAAATTAGATTTTTGGCTCGTATAACATGTCTTGGGGATCACAAGAAAGCTGTTCCCTTTTTTCAAGTAAATTTTTTCAGCAAATCGCTCATTATTCTAATTGCGATTTTTATATTTCTATTGAGATAACGTTGGTTTAAAGCTTAAGATTGGGTGTGATTAGGTGAGTGTATATATATCTGTGTGTGCTTAAATTTAGCTGTTATCAGTAATGATGTATATCATGATTGGTATCGATAGATAATGACAACATTATTGTAATTACAATCTACTTTCATTGATCACTATAGTATATTACTCGAGAATGATATTTTATTTTTTACTTTTATAGTTTACTTTTAACAATCGAAGGGCTTCGATTTTTTTTTCTTTGTATCTGCATTGTACAAATGCAGATATTTGAACAGGGAGTTGTTTTTGGGTAGATAAGCACATACACCATTTTCTCAACTTTACATGTAAATACTTATAATAGTACTCAACAAGACCTTTAAAATAAGCAAAGGAATACCTACATATATTTATATATAAAATAAATGGATGTATAGGAGCAACTAAAAGAAAGCTAAAAGGTTTTCTCTGTAGTATTCTTCTACATTACTCCCTAACTCCTCGTTTCATCTTATTGTTGTCTTTTCAAGATCCCTTCTCCTTGTTCCCCTCTTGTAATTTTTGCCTCCTAAAACATATCCCCCTTATTACACATGTTGTATCCGCTAACACTCAGTTTTATTTTTATAGAGTACTCATCCCTTTCAACATTTTTATTTTTTTCTCTTTTATTTATTTTCTTTGTTTAGCGATAGAGTGCTAAAGTTTTTGGTATGTTTACTAGATAGCTTAAAAATATATAATAACGCTATTATCTTTTTTTTTTATAAAAAAAAAAGAACATAAAAAAAACTTTCATTCTTGAAAATAAATATAATAGAGTCACTCATTTATGGCAAGTGTAGGTCTTCCTTTGTGGGCTATAGCGGTTATTGTTATTTTATTTAGTATAATGTGTATTGGTGTTGTTTTTTATATGCTTCGAAAGCGTCTTGGAAAGAGGGGATCAGTTGGAGCAGATAGTGTTCAAAAGAAAAACACCACATATCCTGCTGCTCGACCACTAATGCAATCTACCTCTACAATTAAAGATAGCCACTTTTCAAGTATTGTACTTAATTCGACTATAACACCTATTCCTTCTCCACCTGAATCGCCCTACTTATCTCGACCTAGTCGTACGCACCAAGAGGAAAAGAAATTGAACAGATACCATGATGCTATTCCATCTCCAGTTGCATCTATACCATTAAAGGATGATGATAATCGATCTGTCTGGACAGAAGATATACCTCTTCAATCACCCGAAATAAAAACATCATTACCGTTACCACATCCGACCTCCTCTTTCTTTGCAGACAAAATGGAATTGGACTCTGATGAGGCACATGATTTATATGCATCCTATATGAATGTATCGCAGCACCAATTAAAAGACACCGGGGAGTTTATGAGTTTAGAGGATACCAAACATTTTTATAGCTCGGCAGCAGCTAATATCCAGCAGAAAGCTGCCACCATTCGTAATACATTGCGTCAGTCGATGCGTCGTAAATCAAACACGAATAAGCCAGCACCACTTTCTCAATTTTTTGAAAAAACAAATAATAAGGATCGTTCAGATAACAATGGGACCCACATGAGCAGGCAGTCATCCTCTACCTCTTCCAGATTTCCAAATTCATCCCTGCAGACTCCGAATACAACACCATCTCTCATCTCACTTTTACCGCCCTCTCCAAGACCAGATCCACCGTACTCACATCTACCTGATTATAGTAGATCAAGGAATAAATCACTTGTTTCTGTTACAACAAGCACTACAGCAAAAGAAGAAGAAGATGTTCACAGTACCAAAATCATGATTGATAACATCCCTCCCGAGTCCTACTTTAGCTTGCCTGTTTCGCCGTCAACTCCTTCACCCTTAGGTGTCAAGCATCACCCGCTTCCTGTTGTTTCTACTGTGACAGATATGGTTACTTCAACAGAAAAAAAAATGATGGAAAGCCAGTTTGTTGAAAAGGAACCAAGTGTAAACGAAGAAGAGGTGGAAAAGGCGGAAGAGGTTCATCCTCAACTCAATGAGGAAGCTGCAACTGCAGCTCGCAGAATTATTCGATCTGCCTCTAAAAAGTCTCGCACACGTTCTACTGCTGCCCCTGAAGAATCAGCACAGGCCATGTTTTCGTTGATTGCTAACAGCACGACATCACCGCCCTTACGTGATGTATCCAAATATGCCACTGTAAGAAACAAAGCTTCCATTCCATCAGAAAAAAATGATTGCATCACAGCAGGTTCTGTAAGATATCGCAAAGAAGAAAACCGTCCTTTGACACTAGATATTCGAAATTGGACAGCAGAGGCACCCTCTCATTCTGTAAAGACAAGTCCTAGGCGTACTGTATTAAGCTCAACTATTTCGGGATCGGCTACTGTGTCAGGAAGAAAGAGGCTGCCCCCTTTGGATACGATGCCTGATTTCTCATCAAAGCAGCAAAACAATCAATACCAAGGTGAATCAAGGAGTGCTACGATAAGTCGTTCATTCCGTTTACCATCACCAGAAAACATAGGCTATACAGCAAAAGACCAAGAAGAGGAGAAGGAGGAGGAGGAGGCTTCAGCATATGAAAATCGCACAAGTTATCTTTCTACAAGCACAATGCAAAGTGCAATCAAACTCCAAGAGGAAGGACATGAGTGCAGTAATAGCAGCAGCAACAATAATAATAATAATAATAGAGTCATTAGTACACAAGTTAGTAATTATAGTATAGTGAACGAAGGCAGTATCGGGTTCTCCAGTAAACGAGATTCTCAAGCCTCAGCCATACCCTGTTCATCACCAACAGCATCCCAAAATAATACACTAAACAAGGTTGGAAATAATATGGATGCCATTCGAAAAATGCTCCAATCATCATGGAGTAACAACAACCTAAAGGAGAGTGGATCCAATAGCAGTATCTCCTCATCCTCCGACATTGGCAATCGAGGAAGCTACATAGGTAGCGTTGGTTCCTCCAGTTACAAACCTGTCGCATCACCACTAGGTAGTGTCAATCCCAGACTTCAAAACCAACACTTGGTATCACTTTCCCTCAAGGCCAATCAAGCCAACCGACGACCTGCCATGCCAATTGATTTTATGAACCATGACGATATCCCTCAGGGGCCAGAACCCACGGTATCGTTTTCCTCTTCTACTGTACGTACCATGATCCCTGCAGAAGAAGCGGAAGAGTCCAGACTGAATCAAAAATCAATGATTGGTAATATACTGGGTTCACGAAGGGCACATCCTCCTTCAAAATTAGGAGAATCGACGACAAAAAAGATCATTTCACAAAAATCTAAATTTTCGCCTGATGGAAAGACGCCAGCCCAAAAAGAGCGGGAAAAGTATTTAAAATCTTTGGAAGCTTAAAAAAAAAATGCTGCATTTTTTTTGTTCTTTATTTTTTATTTTGAAGAAAAATGCAATTATATATAATAAACTTCCCATTTGTATAAAAAAAAAAAAGCGTTGATTTAGAAGATATAGAAATTGATCTTCTTAATACATCCAACTCGTTTATGATTAATTAAGAACGGTTATAAACATGATATTAAATATTAGATTTCATAACTAAAAAAAAAAAAAAAAAATTGTTTCGATAGAATAAATGAAATGATTATTATTATATGTAAAGTTT
This sequence comes from Backusella circina FSU 941, assembly GCA_025399235.1. Classification (NCBI taxonomy): domain Eukaryota; kingdom Fungi; phylum Mucoromycota; class Mucoromycetes; order Mucorales; family Backusellaceae; genus Backusella; species Backusella circina. The sequence goes on along the minus strand of MU622369.1, from coordinate 25,922 downwards.
GAATTTTTCTTTCTACAAAATGAACAAAAAGATGATTTCGTCATTAGATTATATAAAAGAAGCCCATTTAGCCCATTTAGTTGGGATTGAAAGGACACTTTCCGCTGGGGGTAACAATATCATTTTCAGGGTTAGCGGAGGTATCTTTTCTGTTCTTGGCCAATTGTCTCATCATGTCGGCAGGATCATAGAAGGTCTCGAGTTCTTCGATTTGGAATTTATCATTTACCTTTGCAACAGTGACACCAAAGGATTCAACAATTTCGTTGGTGGCATAGGCTTCAAGCTTCTTGCCATCACCAAGCTTGACTGATAAATCACCAGTCATACGACCCCAATGGCTATACACAAAATAACTATTAGCCTCAGTGACATATATACATATCTCACTACATAACAGTAATGATATAAACTTACCGCCATTTGAAAGCAATAACAGGGGGACCAGGGCTATATACCTGGAGTACTTCCCAAGAAAAGGTGCGAAGAGCTCTCTTGAACAACTTGTGTGAGTCGCTGAAATCACTTTCACTGGCCTTATAAAGCTCAGTATCACCAATAAGCGCATTGTATGTACCAAGCTAAAAAAGGAAACGAATATGTTAATTATCAGAAACCCCTTCGTCATATATTCTTCACCATATGTTTCTATATAGAACAAAAATAAAATAAAAAAAGAGCTTACCTGAAGCATCTCTTCAACAGTGTTCGTTGGCTTTCCATTCACCGAGAAGCGGTACTTGACAGGGTCAATTGTACGGATTTGATCAGCGCGGAGCTTGTAGGACATTTCCTTCTCCCAGTTCTAAAGTATTTACACAATAAAAGCTAAGATAAAGCTGTAAAATAGATATGAAATTAGTGTCATTACCTTGACAAGGTTGGAGGTAAGCCATTCCAATGAGCCTTCAGGGTGAGTGATTGATTTTTCTAAAGTAGATGTATAAAATGTTGAATGGAAAGGGTTACCTGGGTTATTTTACATTTGTCCTACCTTCTTCATATACAGCATTGACCTTGTTATAATCAGGAACACGGTTATAGCGCCATTCATGGTCCTTATCGTTCAAGACGGCATTAGGGTCTGTCATAAAATCGGGAAGATCAGCCATTTTTATTAGTGCAAGTGTTTTTGTTAACAAAGAAAAAGAGGAAGAGATAGATAAGATACCTTGAAAATCTTGACATTTTATATCTCAAACTGAAATAAAATTCCGCTTCAACCCATGGGGATTGACATAAAGTTGTTTGAATCAGGCCATTCTGCTGTCATTTTATAAATAGTTGTACAGGATATGTTTTTATTTTTTTACGTCTTCCATTTAAAGAAGTGCGACACCTTTTTTTTTGAGATTCTATTTTTTGTTACGTATCATAATTAAGTAGAACACTGGAGTAACAAACGAGAGGGCCCAAGAATAGGAATTATGGTTACCAATAGTTGAATCTAAACAGGTCTGTTTATTTACACGAACAAACTTTAAATATAGATTATATTGTACGAAATGCTATTTAAGGTTAGTTTATTTAAACAAATGGCCGAGGATAAAAAGTGAACAAATGGGTCTAAATGGTTACTATGATTTACAAAATGTAGAAATACCATTGGCCATGCTTCGACTTTTTAGCAACATTTTTCGAATAAAAATAGTTTTGTGTTTCTTTCGTCTTTTTATTTCAAATTTATAGAAGACTCAAGACTCTGAGTTGTGTACGCACACAAGATAACTCGCGTAATAGTGCATTCTTTTTTCATTCACCAAGAACACATAGGTTTTGGTAATTTC
>MU622369.1:0-24098 GCA_025399235.1 Backusella circina FSU 941 | reverse complement strand
CTATTTTCAGAAAATAGTAGCATTTCTCTACTTATTTTATATTGTAAACAACATCGTTGCTCTCTGTTTTGAGGTGTATATTAAAGACATAGACATTATTTGTTGCTTTTAAAAGGATGTAAAAATCTATATTCTCGTTTTTAAATGAGCGCCAACAGAATCCTTTTTATAGGTAGTTAAACTCTAGATAGAAGCAAGAAGAAGTGTAAGGAAGTAAGTTCATAATTAGTTTAGTTGTGATGATCTTTCAGTTGATAGAGCATATAACAACAAGTGAAGAAAGTAGAATATATGAGTATAAACAAGTTTATTGTTTTACACATACACGAATAGATAAAGCCAAGTAAAAATTATGAAGTTCATACTAAACGTTACTTTCTTATATCTAGTCAATGAGTGATAAGCCGATATATATAATAGCATATCTCTTATTAGCAATTCATATGAAATACACCACTTTTGAGAAGAGAAACGGTGCTTACATGTCCAATGTTATACGATCGTTTACTGGGTTCACTGCGTAAAGATATCATTTATTGAATTTTTATTAATTAATTACTAATAATCAGTGTAAATGAGATTCAATACAGAATCTAGAATTCTAAACAACTTAGTCTTTCTACAAAAAGGTATGTCTTTGAAACATTTATTATTATTATTATTATTATTATTATTACTTTTAGAAATGCTACTATTTGGTGGATATTTCGCTCGTTCTAGTAAACTAGTGAAAATATTCTAATAATCAACTTGATGCCTTGCATCAATTTGTTCCTGTCTTTCTTTTCTCCCAGAGTTGCATTTCGTCATACACTCGGTCTTTAAACTTTTTGTTTTTCTCAATTGCCTTATTCTCTTTCTTTAGAGCTAATGTATGAGTTACAACACTGATGCTACAGCTCATAAATACTTTAAGTGCGAGTATTCATATCTGAAAGATGATTGCTGGACTATATAAACTATGTATTTTTGATATCGTATTGAATCAATTTGAATCCTTTCACAATAACTATAACAAAGCAAACGAATGTGTTAGTTTTACAAAACTTTTAAACTGAAAGTGCTTTATTTTAACAAAACTTCTCCAAGGTCTGAATGGCTTATCCTTGATATGAATAGCTGACTTTTATTATTATTATTATTATTATTATTATTATTATTTTATTAATTTAGACTGTTTTTCTCATTTATTATCAAAATATGACCTCAAAAACTGACGACATTATAAAGGTACACTGTTCTCTCGTTTTTTGACGTCAACTAAAACGTTTTAATAGTCATTAGAACACCATTTTGTGTCCTTAGCAGATACAAGTACCCGTGATCGACCCTTAAAACGACGTGCAATTGAAGCTGTTAAAAAAGAAACTGGCCAATTAAAGACATTAGAGAATACATCAGCAGCTTCCATCGAAATTCTTAATCAACTTACTGATTCATTACTTACTTGCACTTCAAGTCAAATTGAAAGTGTTAGAGAACAATCGGTTCTTGTTTTAAAGAGGTAAATCAATATACACAATATATACAACAAAAGCTAAACCTCTCTTTCACAAGTTTGATAGACGGGTTAAAAAAAGGACAATTAGAAAATTCGCTTCTATCGAAACTTTTAGAATGGATCAAAACTAAAATGACAAACGAAGTAACTGAAGAGATTCGAGCTGAATGGATGCATTTTTGTATTATTTTACTAGATAAAACTCCAGAAATAAAGACGGAGCATGCCCAGCTGTATCTTGACGTTATCAAGCTAGCTAGCATAGACAGTTTCCCAGAAGTACAAAAACTATCAGCAAAGACACTAACCCTATTTGCAGAAAATCAACCCAAAATGACAGATTATTCATGTGACAAATGTATAGAGTTGATCAAGCCATTACTTGTACATAAACACGCTCCTATTCGAGTATTGGGTATAAAGGTAAGCTATTAGATAAAGAGAAAAAAAGAAAAGGAAAAGGAACCAATAGATGATATGCAGACAGTAGAAGCAGTAGCATTAGCATCTCCTAAAGGACTCCACCTGTTGTTTGAATATGATGAAAGTCATGATCGACAGGCCATTATACCAAGTCTCGTATTTGACACTTCTGCACTTGTACGAGATCATCTATTCAAAATGATGGGTCGTTTGATGTGTCAATGGGAGCCTAGGGAACGCTATCAAAATGGAGACAGAGTTTTACCCATCCTATTCTCTGGTGTATTTGATGAATTACCCTCAGTGCAATCTACATGTAGAGATAGTTTGGATTATGTAGGTAGTATATGTGCACAGGATTTGTACGAGGCTGGTGTGATATCACATATCCCATCTAATCAACAAGAAAAGGAGACACTAGGTAAATATTGAATTAAAGTAGGATCACAGTAGCTTAACTGTTCTTTTTCATCCATATCAAAAGGATTAAAGCACATTGTACACATGTGCTACGAAGAGTGTCTTACACATCTACTTGATGGAAGTACAGATTTCATTGTGGTCAAACAACTGACGGGATTAGAGTCATTAATGTACTTTTTAAAATACTCAGGAGTCGATGATCTCGTAAATTCAATCAAGAAGCTATTGAGTCACTTAATCAAAGTCTATGTGAATGGTTATCACGAACAGGTTATCAAGGATAAGATCTTTGCTACAATCTCACTCTTATCATCACAATTACCAACACCCGATCTTTATTTGGACGTTTTACTACCAAGATTGGAAAGCAGTTATTTAAAATTTGAAAAAAATGGTTATCCTGGTGCAGTAACGGTGATGGTAGTTATTACCTTCTTGGATCAGTTTATTGTGTCATCATTGACTGTTCTACAACCAGCGGTTATGGAACGTATTGCATTTGTATTGAAGAAGACTCATATGAAGGATTATTTGAATGATTTGGATGAGAATAGTAGAGAGTATTTGGATCATTTGAATAGTATTGTTAAAGTGTAGAATCAGTGTAATTTAATGTAATAAAATAGATGAAGACCTTAGTAACCATGGCAACACTATTTTTTTTTTTTTTTTTTTTTATCTCTGTATGACCAAGTACAAGAACAAAACAAAAAAGGGTCAATTCAACGTTTATAAATGATTTAATCCAAAATGGAAATTCTATTTTCCTTAAAATACAGCTCTCTTCTTTTTTACTGGTATTCCAAGTGATTCGGTGTCTAATTCATCCATGTGCTTGACTTTCCCATCATTTTCACTATCATGGCTATAATGCTGCAAAAACATGTACTTGTCCTGTTCAAATCTACCTTCTTTTATGCTGTTCCTGATGGATGTCATGAATTGATCCAATTGATATATATTGTGGCTGTTAGATATAGCATTATTAGATTAAAAATAGGCAACATTCCGATCATTTTAATATTCATCTTACCTCATCAGCAAAGCAGACGCTAGCATTTCGTAAGCAGTTAATAAATGATGAATGTATGCTCTACTATGAGGTCGACTACATGCTGAACAACCACAACTGGGATCCAATGGCTCAAAATCTTGACCGAAGCTCGAATCCCATAAATTTAATGATCTTTTCCCATCTTTGGTGTTTTCCGAATATTCATCACCAAATTTAAACATAATGGCTCGCCCATTTTCAGTCAACTTGAAAGCATAACTGATGTGATATTTAATAACCGTTCTGTTACCCATGAATGCTACCTACCTTCCATCAAACATATCAATCCCATTAGAAATACCATGTAATATGCCCTCTTTATAATATAATTAAGACATCATTGATACATATATTTGTTTTATTTGATCTATATTTACCTGGAGTAGATAAACCATAAGCCAATCTTGGTTTATCATGGGCTAGGTGATCTATAGATGCTCTAATTTGTCTAGTCAATTGTTCGTTTTTTAAACCATTCAAATGTATTATAAAGCCTTGAATATTGCGTTTTGAAGTTTCAATGGCAGAGCGTGTACGTTCCAATTCATTTGTATGACCCATAACAGTTGCAAAAACAGCAATATCCTAACGATGTATGAGTTCTCCCTCTTCCATTCATCTCTTTGTATTACTCTACCTTGTTGTTCAATTCATGTAAACATTCGTCCAGCCAACGTAAAGATCTATCAACAGATTTCCTAATTCGACGATTTCCTGCGTCTAAATCATTTATTGAATCTGTCATGGCAACTGCAATATTGGGTCGATAAGAGGTCACTGCCTTGATCCAATCCTGTACGGTGAAGGGTTTGACACCACTTGGTGTCTCTACTGAGAGGTATTTGTCAGTACACAGCAAGCTATTTCCTTGTCCTATCTGAGCTATATCACGTACATCACAGAACAACAGTTGATTCTTTTTGTTTTCACTGTTAATAAGTCATTCCCACAAGTTTCATATGTTTTTATATTGGTTATTTTACCTCAAGATGTAAATAAGTGTGAAGTCCATGAAGATAATGCTGAGATGAAGGTTCAGTCTTATCTATTCTGTTTCTATATAAGAAATAGGAGAGTTCATGGACAAAAGGTACTTACAGTTGTTCTAAAGATACGTGCACAATATCGACTGGCAGGTGTTTTAAATTGTCCGCTACAAGATGAGGTACGGATCCATGACGTGAGTAAGTCAGGCAGGCTGGGGTTTGGATTGTTTTGTTGCCAAGTTGAATAATCGCACAACGCTCAAATGTGCCTGTTTCTTGTACTTTGAATTGAAGTGGCATTTTTTTCCAGCAAAATGTGTGTATGTGTATATAAAATCAAAAATAAAGACAACAGAAAGGGTGAATCTCTGTCGCTCTTTCAATAACATAAAACGCTTATTTGGTAAAGTCAATTCAATTGTTCCTGAGAAAAAGTGGAATATTTTTGGCCAATAAAAAGAAACTTTAAAGTAGAAAATCGCCAAAGTAGGGAAATTAACACCTTTGAATTTACTTTATCAAAATGGATATGAATACAAAAAGCAGTAGTACAGTGTACCCTACTTTATTCGCTTTGGATAAAATAAATGGGATGAATTCTGATTTTTTTTTTCTTTTTCTCTTTTCTTGTCTTTATTCATTCATTTTCTATTCAGTAAAAACCCACCCTTTCCTTTCTTTTAGCTCTTTGCTGTTCATTAAATAGAATAATAATAATAAAATGCAACTCAAGCTATTTGCAATCTCTGTTGCAGCATCAGTTGTATCTGCAGATATCTCTACTTACTGGCAAAGCTTTACCTCTAATGTTAATCCTTCTTCAGTTACGGTCCCTTCTATTTCTCAAACCACTAGCAATGATGTTGTAACAGAATGTACTTACTATACACCTGATCCTAGCCTAATCACCATTAATGCCGCCGAATGGCCTACTATCTGGGCCACAGCCACTACTAATGGCATGAACACCTCTGCCGAGTTTACCGCGCTTTATAATGGCATTGATTGGACAAAGGCTCCCAGTATTCCCGTTCGTAAGGTTACTGCAGATGGTGGTTTAGACTTTACTAACTATAGCGCTACCACTGATCCCGATTGCTGGTGGTCTTCCTCCCTCTGCACCACTCCCAAGATTACGGATGTCAATGCTGATATCGATCACTGTCCCCAGCCAGAGACATATGGTCTCACCTATGATGATGGACCCAATTGCTCTCACAATGCTTTCTATGATTATCTTTCTCAGCAGAAATTGAAGGCTTCTATGTTTTACATTGGTTCCAATGTTCTTGATTGGCCCTATGGTGCTATGAGAGGTGTTGCAGATGGTCACCATATTGCATCTCGTATGTATTATCATTATTTTATATCAAACTATGTTGTTATTTATATATATATCGTCACTAGATACTTGGAGTCACAACTACATGACAACACTTACTAATGAAGAGGTTCTTGCTGAATTGTACTACACTCAAAAGGCTATCAAGTTGACTACAGGTTTGACTCCCAAGTACTGGCGTCCTGTAGGTTATATAATCTGTATAAAAACAAAAAGTAGACTGTTGGAATTCATATATATATTTTCTTTTACTATTTCTTAGCCTTATGGTGATGTTGATGATCGTGTTCGTTGGATTGCGACTCAATTGGGTCTCACTGCAGTTATCTGGAATCTTGATACAGACGATTGGGCTGCTGGTCTCACCACCACAGTTCAAGCAGTCGAGAGCACCTACAAAGATTTTATTGCCATGGGTACTAATGGTACCTTTGCCGCCTCTGGTAACATTGTCTTGTCACACGAAATTAATAATAGTACAATGGATCTTGCCTTGGAATTCTTGCCTCAGATCATGGCCTCTTATAAGCAAGTCCAGGATGTCGCCACCTGTGCTAGTATTACCAATCCTTACTTTGAAGACTTTGTCTTTACCACGACTACAAATGCCACTGCTAATGCTACCACTAGCTCTACTGGTAGCGCTTCTGGCAGTGCTAGTGGCTCGACCTCTGACGCCACTGCTGCTTCCTCTGTCATTGCTTCTGTAAGCCCTGCTTCATTCGGTAACAGCCTTGCTCCTAACCTTGCTTTGGCTATTTTGCTCTGTGCCACCGTTTTGTTTAATTAATTGATTGCCACCAAGCACAAGATATATATAAAATTTACTAAAAAGGAACTTTAATTTTATTATTTCGAATTTACGTAATTTTTTTCCCGGGATATACAAATATTCTTTTTATAGTTAAAAAGAAAATCAATAAGGAGAAAAGGCATTATATTATTGCTAATAGAAATAGATAACTATACTTTCAAGAATTTAATCAATAGCATAATATTAATTTGATTTACATATTAATCATCTTAGCGGAAATTTGACACTGGTATTGTATTTTGTAGTTTGTAGTTTGTATTGTCTTAAACAGGCTAAGGTCAATTTTTATAGATTATAAATTGCTCTTGATTTACTAGAAACTAAAAAAAAAGAGACAAATTAATATATATATTACTATTATATGTATATACTAGCCCATTATTATTGATTTTTTTTTGGTAATTTTTTATTTTTTGTTCAACATGATCCATAAAGACATAGCCATTTATCGTAATATCTCACCCAGTTTTGCTGGGATACCAGGAAAAAGATTCTTTTTTTTTCAGTGATTATAATTTATTCTTTTGACTAATAGATTTGTCACTCATTAATTGTTTTGTTGTCTTTATATTGCATTGTATTTGTACTCTTTCACCATTTGTTTCATATATTTTATCCAATCAAATACTGAGAGGGTATGTACCATTATTATCTAGACTTCGTCATAAAACTCTTGCAAGTTAATACTCAAAGAACTATACAATGTAAAGAATTAAACTTGGTATAATAGAGTTTATTAAGTACTTCTGAAGTTTAAGTAGCTCATTAGAACTTCACTTTATCTCTACACTTACTGATATGACAATTAAAGTGACTGCAAAATCCACAAAAATCACTAACACATACACCTATAAATTCATTCGTATCAATTTGGGTGGACACCTATATATTTCATAAGTATTAAACACATCATGATCAGGCACATTTTTTGTACTGATTTATAACCTAACTATATTATTTAGTTAATCCTGACTACCATTACTCATGCTTTTATATAGAACGTAATTTTAGTTTGTATTTTGAAGAGTTATAGCTACAAGTTTTACCGTTTCCAAATCCCTCAACGTAGACTCTTTTACAACGTCAAGTATCCTGCCTGTTATATCCAAAGCAGAATCAAGGGCCTTAGATACCGATTCACGCGATTTTTCCTTTATTATGCGATTTTGAATTCTTCCTTGCTTGGCGGCATAAAAATTGGGAAACTCCTCCTATAATGTCGGTTTAAGTGAGTATTTATGACAGTTTGTTGCAATTCTACTCGGCTGGGTATTAACAGTATTTGATCATCTAATGTTTTCCAAACTCTGTCTTATGTTATTGAGAGCTTGCCAAGGAGTTGTTTTACATATATTACTGTTGTGAATGGAGTCAATCAATCTCCTTGGGCTTGTTCAACCAGAAATAAGAGCCTTGAAGTAATATTTTACAGCTCCTTTCACGTTCTCTTTTTTCATATCTACATTTAAAATTCTCTTTTCCAGGGATTGGTTTATGACAAGTTGTTGAACTTGCAGATTTAGTACAAGAATATTTGAGAGTATATTTTGGAAATAAAAAGACGTTTGAAAAAATATTTTTCAAAAATTGAATGGTGCTACAAAACCTGGATTTTCGTAACATGGCCTTTAGAAAAATTGTCATTTATCAAACCATTTACTTTCAAAAAGTACTATACCAACTTTGAAGTTCTAAAAACATTTTTAGAGAATGGAAACTTGTTCCTGGTTCATATTTTCTAAAATATTTTTTATGTATTGGGTAATGAAATGATTAAATTTTGTATTTTTTTTGCTAGCTATACTATTTTAATACTTACCCATTCTTAGCAATACCATTAGCAGTATCCTAAATATATACAAGTGCCCCATTTTCATGTCACCCATCCCAAACTGACTGTAAATACAGTAATTCGTTTTTTAATCAATAATCACGCCTCTACCAAATTTAGATTAATTTAACTGTTGACAAAAGTACTTTATTAAAACGATCATAGTGTAAGTAAAAATATTCACAAGTTGTTTTGAGCATAGTAGCAAACAAGTAATAAACACAATACGTATTTTAGTCTGCTGTGTAGAACACGTTGATTAATTTATTGGCGAGCTCATCCAATCTTCGCAGTTTCTCTTGTAACTTTTCATTGTCTTGTTGAATCTTTTTAATAAAGACACTATTCATCTCTGCTAGACGTCTGTGACTTGAAACAGGTTAACGATTTAATATATGGATACAGCTTGCTTTCATTTTTTTTTCTTTACTCTTTTCTCTCTATTATTTCATCCATTTTTGATAATGGAGGAGAATCATTTGATAGACTGTTTAAATGTGTAATAAATGAATTACTCTCTTGCTTCATTTTTATTAATCTATTTACGTTTCGCTCAAAACGGACTGATTTGGACGGCTTTCATCATAGTTTATTCCTAATAAATGTGGTAGTTTTGGCATATGATCAGAATGATAAGTGGGACAAAGGAGAAAGAAGTGAGAAAAAGGTGCCTTTTTTTTTAAAAAAAAAAAGGTGAGTGACATGATTTAAATCAATATCAGCGGTATTTTAAATATATTTGATATAATATTCCGGATTTTAGAGATAAATATATCAAACACCTTTCTATTTAATAGTGGAAACAGTTAGCAATTACAATTAAGATAACTAGAAGACTATTGATGGCCAAGAAATGATTGATTTTACAAATTTAGAATGCTTACATTTTATGATCAAAGTTGCTTTAGAAGCTCATATTTCAGTAAAGTTGAATTTCACAAATGTTATTACTCCTTTTATTATGAAATAAATAGAGAGATAAGTGAATGGATCATTTTAAGCTATTTTTTTTTTTTTTTTTTGATAATGATGAGTGGTTAATAATTGAAGAATAAAGGAATGGTTCTGTCACAATGGAATTTTCAGTCAGAAATTAAACTAACGCCTCTTTGGAGGTTTATCTATCGTTATTTCCTACTATTCATCTTGCTCTATAGATATACTCATTCATTTGTATAGTTTATAGCCTATAATACAAATATATCGTCTTAAATATTTTATTACTTTTACTAAGCGAAGTTTATGCCACCACTTCTTTGTATGATAAGCTTTTTAATTAATTCCATTGCATATCACTTCTTTAATATCTTTCTTTGTATCAATATGATGCTATATTACTGGATAAAAGCTACTTCCTATATATCAAAAATGACTGCAATATTATCAAATGATTCTCTCATAACATAAAGTTATACCATCTTTTACGCCTTACATTTTATAAAAGTACATGCAATTTACCCCTTTTATAGCGCCAAATACGCCCATTCTGTCTTAGAAAAAAAAAGTCAAGATCTCCTTTTTCATTCTACCTGTGGGCTTAACCCATCATATTCTCGTTTATGTAAAGACTAAATCATCTTTTACCTCTTATGGCGTGATAACAATCAGTATCACTGTATTCGAAAGGAAAACTTAAAATAGATTTATTATCCCAATTTATCTTATGCAACTATATTTTGTTTTCCACAACAAATGATTTTCTTAGAGTCTCCCACTACCCCCCTTTCAAACATGAGAAATGAACCAATCAAAATAGAGTATTTACAATAAGTTTCTTTAATATATAAAATCACATTCTTTTTTTTTTTTTTTTTTTTTTACACAGCAAGATCTATAACCGTACTCTCCAAAGGAACAGCATCTTGGTCATACTCCTCGTCATACTCGATTCCAAAATGCGTGAATAAATGGTATAATATATTGCTAAAAGCGCGTGCATGCACACTGGAAAGGATGTTATCGGCCACTTTACAGATATCCAAAAAGATACACCTTTCAAGACCACTCATTTCCTCCGTCTTACCCATAATGAATGATCTCTCCAAGTTTGAAAACACCTTTATAAAGTTCAAATGCGATGTCTCATCGCTCTTCGTTTGTAATAATTGAAACTCTAAAATATCCAGTGATTGAGTGATTTTCTCAAGCAATATGCTGTTTGCTTGGATCCAAATAGGTAAACCATCTCTCTTTTGATTTCTCCAACCAGTCATGTGAGAAAGCCAAGTCATACCTGCAAGTAGAGCAAGTCGAGGCACTGCAATAAAGGCAACCGGATCCAGTGTGTGTATCAGGTTGATATCAATCGCGTTTTGCTGGATAGCTCTTTCAAGTGCCAATGGTAACAGCTGTGTAAAGCTATCCTGGAAGAGCACTCGGGGCAACGGTGACTTGATTTCGAGTGGAATTGGTTTAAGCGTCGTGTTACCAAACACAGTGTTGACGTAGCATTCATAAAGCGTATCTTCAAACTGGGACCAGCATTTAGAAAATTGTGTCAGTGCAGGTTCCAAAACTGCACGCTCAGGCTCCTTCATATACCACGTCGATAGTGAGGCAGAAAAGAGAGATGAAAACGAGAAACCATGACCGCTTTTCTCTTCAAAAACATATTGACTCTTTGTGACATGACGTACACACTCAAGAGCCTCGATCAGTTGTATTGCCTTTGGGTATATAAAATCCGTATACGATTCCAAGTGTCTAATGTGACACTGGCGATATATGACTTGAGCAGCAAAAAAGATCGGTTCATTGAATCGCTTATGACATTGATCAGGTAAAATAGATCTGTGTAACAATTGTAAAGTATCCAAATAAATACGTTGTTGTCGATGCACATGATGGATTGCATTATTCACTTTTTTTGCGTCGCAAGTTAAAGAAGATGTGATAGACGAGAGTTCATTGCTGTAATGCATCCATTGCTCATCTAGAGTAAATACATTAGTATATCTAGACATCTATATTCTATAAATGTGCACATATACCATACCTGCGTAATAGAGCAAAGTGAGCAAGTTATCTCTAGTAGGTTTAGGACACTTTTCCCCGGGTTTCTTGTGCCATTGCTTCACTGACATGATCTTTGCCATGGTGCTTGGATAGTAGATGGTGGCATCAGGATGAAGTGGTGAAGTAGGTTTTTTACAAGTGTTTGGTTCTTGGATTGACTTGTAATCCATAGCTAGCTTGACTGTATAAACAATAAATGGATCTAAATGAGCCATAGTGAATATAAATGAATAGAAAAAATAAAGATGATTTTTTTTATTTTAAATTAAAAAAACATGTATTTATATATGAAATGACATAATGATATCAAAAAGAAGGGGGTATTTCTCTAAACAATTTGATTGGAGTTTTTTCCAGCTTGGTTAGTATGGATATCTTTCTCTTATTTATCAAAAGCATTTAAATCATTAAAGCTCTAAAAAAAGAAATATATCCGACTTTTTTTTTTTTTTTGGTCTCTCCTACTCAAATATGATTGGTTCATTTACTCCTCCAACATACACACATGCCTTTCTTCTGTTCTTCTTTGTACTACAGCGGAGTACACTGTCAAAAAAAGAAGAAAAAAAACAGCAAAAAGACGCCACTTTTTGGTGTAACTAACAATGGATCAACTTCTTTACAATTATCTATAACATTACTTGATAAAAGTAAAGAGGAAAAAAAAAAGAGAGAGAGATTTCTTATCGCATCACGTGGGAGAGTAGTCAAAAAATATAAAACTGAAATCTATTTTATTTCTTATTGTTTCTCTCTTTTCTTTTTTGTATTCTAATAAAGCAAGAAATGGATCAACAAAACAAAGGTTACCCAGGTCAGCCTCAGCAAGCCTACTACACACCACCACCACCTGGGGGTGGACAGCAATATCAACAACAACCCTATGGACAACAGCCCTATGGCCAACAGCCCTATGGCCAACAGCCTTATGGTCAACAACAACAACAACCTTACTATTCACCTCAACCACAGCCTCAACACGTCTATGTTCAACAACAGCCACAACGACAGGATGATCATGGCATGTGTATGGGATGGTATGTTGTTGTATGAATAGAGTAAGAAAACATGCTTATATTCGTTCGTTATGGTTCTATAGTCTTGCAGCCTTGTGCTTCTGTTGTGCTTTGGATGCATTGTGTTGAGCTGATTATTATTACGGAAAAAACACATCAATAAAGTCACACTTTTTTTTAATTTTTCCATTTTATTTTTTCCCAGATTTTTTTTACATATTTATTTATTTTTTATCTTTAATAAAAACAAATGGAACCTCAACGGCACAAAAGAAAATATGAAGGAGAGCATGAAAGAGCAAGACCCTCAGCACCTTCACTTGTTGCACAACATTATAATGAACGACCTGATGTAGGTGCAGTCAAGCGTAAAGAGTCGCGTATTATTCGTATGCGAAGCTTTAATAACTGGGTGAAGAGCGTCTTGATAAATCGCTATGTTCATAAGAGTCAAACTGTCTTTGATATGGGCTGTGGAAAGGGTGGTGATCTTATAAAATGGTCAAAGGCAGGAATTAGCCATTTAGTAGCAGCTGGTAAAAGAAGTCTGAAGCAAAAAAGTCGAGTTTAAATGTTAATATAAGCTATTAGATATCGCTAGTGTATCGCTTGAACAAATGAAAGAACGTTACTTGGCACTTCGTCAACGCCCATTTACTGCCGAGTTTCATCCCATGGACTGTTATTCTGAACTAATTTCACCCAAACTCAAAAAAGAAATCAGCTTTGACGCTGTATCCATGCAATTCTGTCTCCATTATGCATTTGAAAATGAAGAAAAGGCACGCATCATGTTGCAAAATGTAAGTGACCGTTTACGTTCAGGAGGTTATTTCATTGGAACGATACCCGACGCCAATTTGATCGTCAAGCGTTTAAGAGAAGACCAAAAAAAGGGATTTGGAAATTCAATCTATAGCATCACTTTTGAGAACTTGGAAAGAGACAAGGATGGTAAATTGGTGGGATTTACGCCTTTTGGATGTAAATATATGTTTCATCTTGTGGATGCCGTGGATTGTCCTGAATATCTTGTGAATTGGAGAGTATTTGAAAAGTAATATTGTTATTATTGTTGTATGATCCATTGTTCTAATTGTGTTTTTTTTTTTTTTTTTTTTTTTAAAAAAAACAGACTTGCTGGCGAGTATGGCTTAAAGTTAAAGTTCAAGGAGAATTTTCATGACTTCTATGTTTCTGCTACAAGAGAAGAGGAATATTCTCGGTTACTTGAGAGAATAGGCGTGGTTGGTGGTAGGAGTTTGCCTGATATGAGCCAGGAGGAGTGGGAGGCTGCTGGCATCTACTTGGCTTTTGCTTTTGAAAAACACTAATGATAATAATATCAATAATAAATGCTTTTTTCTTTTATCAATAAGAATAAAAAATGTATTTTTATTTTAAAGAAGAAACTACCTTCGCTAAACCCACTCAATTATTATCAAGATCAAATACACTATAATACCTGCGTAAAAAGTGTGTGCCCAAGAACCATAGAGAAGAAGAATGTTGGAAAGCAGATACACAACCATCATCCTCCATTTCAACCACATACTCTTGTGGTGCCAAACAAAAATCACGAGAATTGAATACAAAGCAGAGTTCAGTTGGCACTTGACCTGCGCATGAGAAAGCATACTGTTCATTATGATAAGTTGCATTTAAGTTTTGATTGATAGTATCTGCCACTGGTACCAATATCACGGATGAACTTGTATCCATCACCATACCTGTATTTATTTCTATGAACTCATTGCTAAAATGTATTTTTACCTATAAGAAGGGACTCCTTCTATCAATGGAAGCGTTGCTATGGTAATGTTGTTGCTATGATAACTAATTTACTCTATGCTTATTATTACTATAATGTCTTTCTCAAGAAAATGAGAAAGAGTTTTAAATTATTGAAAAAAGGTTGATGAGAAGAAAATTGAGTCAAAAGGGAGGCTAAGATGACAGGACTAAAGGGGACTAAGTTCATGATCCAATTCAATGGATGATAACACTAGGGCATATGTTTAAGCGTCTAAATGAATTCCATTTAGCATCCAAATTAATTTTTATGCAATAAGACTGCCTTATACTTTATTCAAGAAGATGCAAACTGTTTTCACTTTATTAAAATGAACAAGTTATCACATAAGCTATATCATCTGCACTTATTAGAATAACTTTAGATCAATCTATTGGAGATTTGTTTCAGTTAACAACATTATGAATGGTAGCTGTGAACCTAATTCTGAAGTTCTTTTAATTGCTTCTGATAACGAGGACATTCCTAATATCAAAGAATACGCAAAAAAAAAAAAAAAAAACTATATTTAAATATTGAATATAATAAAGCAATAAAAAAAAAAAAAAAAAAAAAAAAACGCTGTGGAAAGCTATGTATAAGCCTTATTTTAAGAATTATTTGTCAATTCCTCTACATGGGAACAAAAGGGTGTATTTTATTTCATTTATGTTTAAGTCCAACTGAACATAGAACTCACAGTATTATCTTTACCTTAGAGCTACAAAAAGATCAGATAGCCTTTGGACCCCAGGTGGATTCATTTTTTGGTTGTCCAGATGATCACATAGAGTAAGTTTGCCATTATAAAGAATATGTATGTATAGTTGTGTACTAACTCTTATTTTAAGTTTAAAATTGAAAAACCAAATTGGTGCTTTCTTTACCACCTGGGGTTGTTAATATTCTACTCGACCTTGCGTCTCTGACCGGCTGTTACCTTACTCTCCCATAGACTATCTGACGTTGTAAGTTTTTATATTTTCATCAATGTTTACTTAAAGGACTACATTAATAGCATAATTGTAACAAGTTCACTTATTTTCTTATATAATTATGAGACCTTTTTCTTTTAGCGTAAAGTACTAGCCTTTAAAGGTTATTATAGATTATAGATTATGAATACAGAACTAAACATGAAAATATTGCATGAGATCTATAAAAATGAAACAATATAAAGGCCATAAACGGAGTTTTTACATCCAGATACAGATATATTCGTTCACCAAGAGGTATTATTTGTGATTTCAGAAGTAAAAGAGAAGAAAAATAAAAGTGAAATACATAATATAAATGATAAAAAAAGATACTAGTTATCTTCAAACAAAGTGCTTCATTACTTTGATTCTGCTAGACCCACACGATGATTTCCTAAATCATAAACGCTATAGTATTTACGCAAAAAGACATCGCCTACAATCCAGAGCGGACCAGCAGGTTCAGGGATATCCATACCCATAAATCCCGAGATACACTGATTATTGACATTCAAGACATAGTCTTCTGCAGAGAGACAGAAATCCTTGCCATTAAACACAAGACAGAATTCGGGAAGTTCTGGTATCTTGCTACAATCCAATGTGTACTGACCAGCCCAGTTTTTTTCGGCACCCAACTCATGGTTGATTAAATCAGCAATGGTGGTGGGGACAACCAGGAGCGAGGAACCTGTATCGATGGCTGCACCAACCGGGTCCAAATCAATATAATCACCGCCAAACTTTACGTTTTCTAATGTAATCTCCCAATAGCCTTTGCGTCGGATATTAGACCAGTGGAGTTCACCTTTATAATGGCTAGGATTGCTTCCGCCAAAAACAAGCTCACCGCCTTCTTCATCACCATTGTTGGCATTGTTTAACCAGAATGAGAATAAGGGTTCGTCAATCAGGTCACGATTGACCATGTGGTAAAAGGGAGGTACGGTGTGTTTCACCGCAATAGTATCATATCCTAATCCTAGGATACCGTCAAATTTGGCAAAAGCAAAGGTGAACCCAGGTTCTTTGACAGATTCAGCAAATCCCTGATCACGGATTTTGATACCACCGATCGATACAGTATCCTTTATATTTTTATGAGTTTCATCTACTTTATTAGATTTATATTTATATTTATTTGTAGTACCTGACTAATGAAACCCTCCAAAGAACCTGTGCCATAACGAATAGCAAATTCCGTGCCATTTTCCCCAAAAGACTCTGACTGTTCCGAGTCATAACGACTATGTAAGAAGCAAGCAATCGAGCTACAGTGAACAGAAGGAACCCAGAGATTAGAAGAACCAGTATCAAAAACGACAGTAAATGTTTGAGCTGGTTTGCCAATTTCAATCTCACCATAATATTGTGCATTCATATAGTTAGATAAGGGGACACCGTGATGGGCAGTACCATCCATATTAATATGAAGGATATCATTACTTCCAGGTTGCTGTCTTTGAAAGTACTTTTGGGTAAGATACTCGCCAGTATGAGAATAGCGCAAGAGTCTTTCCGTATGCGTTTCATACACCTTTTTAATGGGGATTCTAGATTTGTTATATCATAATTAGTTTAAAACAATCGACTTTTTTATATAAAAAAAAGTCTATTACCTTGAAATAGCCGCTTCACTCATAGTGAGGAACACTGTAGTGATCGCAATTGCTAAAGTAAATAGTTTCATAATGATAAATCAATGAATAAAGTGGAAAACAATAACAGGATACATTGTCACTCTACTTTTATAGCACTTGTAGAGATAACGTGATGCTTTTTTTTTTTTTTAAGATGAAACACATACAAATACATTGAATTCATGATAATATTATAATTTATTATTACTGTTCCTTAATATCAAACACTTTTTGCTTTGTTTTTCTTGCTTTTTTACGTTTTAACTTTAATGATCACCACTCATCATTCTACTATCACGATGATTGCGACCACCTCTTCTACTTCTTGATCTGTCAGTCTGATTTGGTTTATTGATAACAAGCTTGTTCTCAAGAAGTATCTGGCCATTCTTTACCAAAGCAGAGTCAAGAGCAGCCTGGCTAATAAAGTCAACATAACAATGAGCTTTGGGTAATTGCGTGGTATGATCAATAGGGAATTTCACTCCAGTCACCTAAATTATCAAAATGAATTTTAACCAATCATAACTAACCCCCCTGATTAGTGTCTTACATTTTCAATACCAAAGTACTCCTTAATATCCTGTTCTGTTACAGTCGAATTAGATAATCCGCCAACATAAGCCGTGTATAAACTTCTCTATAATAGATGAATAAAGTATTATTACTATAGACTCTCCTTTTTTCTAATAGTCATCAACTTACCATGCTTTGTCTTCTTGAGTTGCGATTATTTGCGTCTGATTCCTGTTGTTGTGACCAATCAGATACGCTATTTCTATATTGGTTTGGCTTTTCAGGTGCAGTTGCCGAGATGGAAGAGGGAGCAGGTGATGACTGGTTGCTACCTCTACGGTATGAGAAGTTCAAACCATAAGATCTCATTTCAGAAGAGATGATGCCCTGATGAAGGTTAAACACAAGTGAACCATATGCAGCATCGGGCAAGTTGAAATTCCACATATTCTTATAAGCCAATTCATCCTTTTCCCAATTTGTCTCGTTTGATGATTTGTCGGTTGACTCTTGCTCATCGCCGGCTGGTGAAATACGATTGACAACTGAAAGTGCATTGTGAAGAAGTGTACATTGGTGATCACTAATAAAAACAGTTGGGTCTGTTATTCAAGACACACAAACACACAGATATATCACTTACTCTACAGAATCCTCTACTTGTTCCTTAATAGATTCCCATAATCTCATGAAATCTTGCTGTGATTGAATAAGTCTATTACGGAAATGATCAATATCAGGGGAACAAGCAAATTCATTATAAGCGATATTATAACGGAAGTGGAGACCAGCAGAAATGGTGAAATCAGCCTATTGAGAGAATAAACATTCCTATCCTTGACAATATAGTCATTATTAAGCTTACATGAAGTGTAAGTGCCAACTGAGCCAATAAACCTTCACGACCAGGACTAGCATGAGTCACCAACACTCTCGTTTCTGTAGGATCATAGACCTTTTGAGAGAGTTCAACCAACTCACCAATTTGAAGTGCCGTTGTCCACATGACACCTAATCCACCAGCAATTGTATCGGTTCCTTTTATATTTTTATATAAAAAAAATGTTGTCAATATGTAACACAATGATATATTAATATATAAAATAAAATACCTTCACCGTTGTCGAATAACTTGTGTGGTACTACAGCTCCACCCAAACCAAACAAACGTAAACTCACACCTCCAACGTCCAATACATGACTAGAAGCTTCATCAAGAATAAATAGATTATCAATGTGATATTCCTTGGATCTAAACTTTTCAATAATAGCCACATCTTCACAGGCTCCCCACACAGTGTACACCGGTACAATCAATTGTTTTTCGCCTACTAAGAACTCGGGGAACTCGGATACAAGTGTATGAGGTGATTGTTCTAGTGTAGAGTAGATGACTTCGGGTGAGGAGCTCAAGAGCTGCGTGCGAATATCGGATGGAATCAACGTGGTATATTGAATCCAATGCTTCAAAGGTCTATTATTATTATTAATATTATTATTATTATTATTATATATTCAGCTTGATAATAATAGATACCTTTCACCAATACGATCCAGACTAGATCGATCTATTTATTTATTTGTTTATTAATATATAAATAAAACAAAAAAAAACTGAATATATTCACCATAAAAACCGAAATCACCAGTGTGAATAATGTAGTTTGCTTTGAATTCGCGTGCAAGTTTATTCAATTCAGAGATGTTGCCTAACATATTATTTAGTATCATCATCATCTGGTTTATTCATCACACTTTTTACCTCTTACATCGGCTGTACAAAGAATGCGTTTACCATCTACGTTAAAGACATTAGTAGAGTAAGGACTGCCACTCATTGTATTTGGTATAGATGAGAAAAATAAATATCAAGAAAAAAAGGAGAAAAATTAAAAATGGAGTCATTTGGAGTTTCAAAATTCTGGAAATTAAACTGTTGCACAAGAAAATGCTTCTCTTTTCTCATCTACACTGTTATAATGGGTTCTAAGCACTAAAACCTTGGAGTAAAGTCGTTTAAAATATAAAATAAATAGTAAAAACTGGGAAGAACTCAAGTGGATGGGCAGGCCAGCTTTTTTTAATTAGAAATGTTCATTTTTAGGATTCAAATGCTACTCGCTTTACTATGGGAGGTTTAAATTCTATATAAGGAAATTGTTTAAAAGAAAATAGGTACCAAAAGTGCAATCAAGAGGGATTAGTTAGAATGACCAGAGTAAATATTAGATATTTACTAAGAAAAATAGTAACAACGCCATATCTATAAATGATAGCCCATCAAAGTTTGAACCAGAGTTATATCACCGTACTTGAGGGCCACACGCTATCTACCAATGCCACCATCTTAGAGAAAGAATCTGTAGATGACGTATGATAATAGAGAGGCAATACAAGTAATACTAAAAGAGACATCAAACGTAGCTATAAGGTACAAGTAAACATAAAAGTAAGGTAGTGAACGAATAGCAAGAGGGATACTAAACAAATAATATGATAAACAACATTCAATGATCGTTTTTCATCACTTTCAGCATTTGATGAAGCCATATTTATGTATTGTTTAACGCTTTTTTTTCTGGATAATTCGAAAAGACTAGATTCAAGCTAGATTTTTTGCGACAAAGGAACAAATAGAATAAATGACAATGCTCTTTTATCATCAATTTCACAGAAGGTCAAAAAAAAAAGAGAAATGATCAACAACAATCAAACTGAGTTTTTTATATGTATCACTCACAACATTTGCTCGAGAGTCTTTTTAGAAATGAAGATTAAAGATACTATGAATATATATTATCATATCAACACTTCTAGAATAAATATACTGTATTTCTTCCAACTTCTAAAAACTAAATGTACATTCTATAGTCTTACAATAGTTTGATAAGCACAATAAAAATACCTGGTTGATTGATTATGAGTCTGGACACCTTTTTTTATTTACCTGCTTGATGCTTCTTTGTTTATTTTTAGAGCAAAGTTTATTTATATGCACATTCGATATCATTAAAAATTGTGTGAAAAAGAGATAAAATCAAGTATGTTGTTAAAGCTCCTCTTTCTATTCATCAAATCGATCAATGGAGAGAACTATTCTTTTTTGTTCTCTATATTTGGTTTTTTTTGTGTAGAATTGAAATATTTTAGATAAGGATTACGCAATTTGGGGGTATTCAATTATTCTATCTATAATGTTAAACATGGACAACATCAATAATACTATGGATTGTATAAAGCAACCAACATCAGCAGATCAAGTCTGATAAAAAAAGAAATAGAAAAAATCTAGAATGTTCATTTCTAGCAAAAACAAACATTTCCTTTATTTACTACTATTACCATCTACTTGACAATCCTATCCATACCAAAACCTTTGTCAAGCTCACTTCCAATTGTCAGATGTTGGGTCAAACTATTCCAATCTCTGTAACTCATTTCCCTCTTATTCTTATAAATACTTGCACATAATATGTCTTTCGGGGTCTCTTCAGTCTTTTCTCTTAAACTTAATAAAGGCTACGTAAGTCCCATCAATCCTCTTTGTCTCACTATTCTCCTTTAAGTACTAAAAAGAAACAGAAGAAACCTCCTTCATGGCAGTGATGAAAATGTGACCTGCAGATATAGATATATTAATGAACGCCTTAGCAATATCAGCGCGGATGGATTATACTGCCACGTAGAGCACCACGCGGAAAAATCTTGTGTAGAATCTGGTAGCAATGGCAACACTAAAGGCAGAGGTTGAACAATCAGGCAGTTGCTGAATTGAACAACGGAGGTGTAGTGGTAATAACTGCCTAAGTCGCTTTATTTTTCAATATAATATTAATTTTTTTTGATACTATTTCTCTTCATATCTTCTAAGCTGTGCGAAGATAATCTTTCTCAAAAGTGTATGGGAGGGAATAGATTTGATACAGAGATAATAATCAAATAATAAGATATACACTATAAAATATAAAAATATATAAGCTAATATAAATCACTCGGAATAAATGAAATCCTTGATACGATGAAACTATTTAACGCAGAATCGATAAAAAAAAGCGTACGACTAGTGCCAAATTTATGCGTTTTTATTTTCGGGAGTAAAAATCAAATACTTTTAATTTTTGCAAAGTCCTACAGTCTAATTCTGTGAGGAATATTATCCTCCCACATAATTCCTACTGAAGAGGCACACACACATAGACAATCAAAAAAAGCATAAAAAACATAAGTTTTTATGCAATATAGATCTTTAAGTCCTTCATTCGCCTGATGCTAACTAAAGGGTCTTACCTAAAATACACTGAGAAAATGCCATAGTGGGAGACTTAATATCATGATTACCATATACATATCTATTACTTGTAAAGTATTATTTTTATTAAAAGTAACAAAAACTACTGGTATTGTGATGGAAGTAGGCAAGGAGACAAATTGATAAGGATGAGTTTGGATATATGTACTTTTAGTGTGAAATCAAGGCACTGACTTTTTGTTTTCATTTATCTACATAATATTCTTAGTTTTCTTATTAAATCACATCAATAACACACTGACGAAAACCGATATTCCCCATAATGTGGCAAATAAACGAAGAAAAACTAATGACAATATTTTATTGAATAATAAAACATTGCCATTGTTTGTTTTTAGACTAAAGTGAAAATATTTCTCTTCTCTTCCTTCTTTTACTATCCCACTCTTTCTTCTTCATAGTTTGCTCAGTTTATCACTATCTTTTATTCTAATGACCAGCTAAGTTATATACAATTATGGTAGCCTATGTTCCAACTGTTTTATAAAGACTTCATTTACTCATGTATTATTGATGATTAGAAACATTACTTCACGTTGTGTGCAGTTTTAACTTGACAATTTCAAACGTGTCATCCAGTCATTGTGTCTTATATTGCTAGAGGTAATCTACTCAACTCACAAACACATAAGTATTTATACTTTAATATAGTCATGTCTTTCTTTATAAAAGGGATTCGTTGGGATCATTTCTCTACATCATTTCCTCCTGTTTTTTTTATTACCTTTTTCTTTTTTTTTTAAAAAAAAGCAATAGTAAATATTTGTAAAAACAGACACTTCTCTTGCTCACTCTTTTATATTAATTATACAGTTATGTCTCTGCCTTCCTACTCTTATTATCTCAGACCAATGTGAAGCGTGTTTCTTTATAACTTTGGATAGGTTCACTTATTTGTAAATCATTATTATAATGTCAGGACTTTATATATTCAATTTCTACTCACTTTGTGCTTCCAGAATAGTTTATAAAGTATATTCTGATGTTGGATGTAGCGATATGTAAGTTATTTCTGTACATTATATGTTCTCATTTTCCTTGTATTAATTTTTGGCATGGCTAGACTCACCCACATTGATTACTGGCATCTTCCACATGAACCAACAGGTGCATCTTATGTCTGAAATGAATTTGTTTCTACCCAACGTTGATATATTGGCTACTGGTTATCTACGATAGTCTTGCAGTATTTATTTCGCATCAATATGGTTGATGAAGTAGGTATTTTTTTTTTCTTTTAAAGAAAAAAAGAATCAATCAATAAAGAAAAGAGTATTTTATCTATATATACATAAATATATATATTATGTATGCCTGGGTTTTGATACCAGGTATTGAAAAGCGCATAAAGCGCATCGAAAAGCGCATGTCCGTGACTGATCGATGCGCTTTTTTACACTGTGACTGTGCTAAAAAAGCGCAGATTTCATGCGCTTTTCATGCGTCTTATGCGCTTTTTTTTTTATCGTGTAACAAGTTGAAAGGATGTTATAAAATTGGCAATACCTTACGTGAAAAGCTCAATCTAGATTCCAATATTTTAACTGGCAGTACAAAGAATTGGCGCAATATAAAATCTGTTGTTCATGACTATCTTGATTGCGCTGAGGTGTGGGAAGCGCAACCGCAGCAATTCGTTTCACTATTACAGACATCACTGAAAACAATCAATAGATGTTTAAGCAAGCAGCCTGCTAACAGTGTCCAAACAAATGAGCTTCTCTTGAAGGAATACTGCTCAAGTCTAAATACCTTTTACCACCATCCACAAATTATTGATGATGTCAAGCTTTATTATCAGAAAATGGAGTTGAAAAAGCGTGACGAGGATAACTTGCAACAAGTTCATATTCAGTCCAATGCTACCGCTGCGGCTATCGTTTTTGAAAAAAGCCGTCTAATGGAGGTGAAGTCGAAAAAAAGGTCATTTGATGAGATTGAAGATGAGGATGATTGCCCTGTGGTAAATAAAAGCAGTCAACTTCAAAGAGATCAATAGCTTTGTTTTTAATCGCGTAGCTTTTTTTTTTTAAGTTCTCTGACAGAAATTTAAACAATCGCGGTGTGAGGGTGAATAAATTAAATTATCAGTAACTTTTTCAAAACTAACCCTTCTAATCTCTTCAGAGTGATGATGCGGAAGAAGAATTGACTATTGATAGTATCAGTGAAATTAACCAGCAATACGAGCAGTCTTTGTTTGATACAGAAGATCCCTTCAATATCAACCCTGCCGTATCAAAGGTATCATCAATGTTGTATACGTAGTTTCCAAATACAAAAAAGAAAATACTTATGAATAATCCTATAGAGCCAATACTCTTTTGTTAAGAATGGCAAACGATTTGACTACCATACTGTCATGAACATGACAAGTGACCATTGTTTCAAGCATAGTCCAGATCATAATGCAACAAGCAAGAATATTCTGTTTATAATTCAACTACTTTGCAGATTAC